>REGL01000401.1:134711-160200 GCA_004194395.1 Aurelia aurita complex sp. Pacific | reverse complement strand
TCATGACAAGTGGTTTTGCTACTATTGCTGGAAGTGTTCTTGGTGCATATATCCACTCTGGTGTTTCTGCTACCCATCTCGTGTCCGCTTGTGTTCTTAATGCCCCTGCTGCATTGGCTGTTTCTAAACTTGTTTATCCTGAGACAGATGTACCAAAAACAAAAGATGTTGATAAGATTAAAATTGATGATGGGTAAGTTTGCAGTCTTCTGAATGAATTTAATCTGAAACTTTTCACTAAATGCATTTTTGCACTGTACACTAGTCTACTTTATGCATAAAGAGTGTCATTGAGATTTTTAGACAGAAAAGTGCAAGTAAAGTATATCTCTTTTAGAATATTAGGCATGGGCTTAGAGTGAAGACAAATAGAAAGATGGCAGTTAATTCTAATCAGGCTAATATTTTAATTAGAGACTTGTACAACTTTTTCGATCAAATCCTTTGCGTACACCATGTAGAGTTGATATTCTATGAAAATTTCAAGTACTGTAAAAGCTCTAAGCCCCCCTGTCTGTTAAGTCCCCCATCTCTAAAGCCCTCCCTCTCTGAGCCAAAATTCTAAATTAGCCCCCTCTCTACAAAGCCTGCCCCCCCACTTATATCAATTTCCAGAGGTTACCAAAGATATTCCATTTATGGAGCTAAATGAGTTTGCATGTTAATCTTGATATGGTTTGATTTGAGATAAAACTGTGTCGAATTTATATATATGACTCATAAAGTGTATGTTGAATCCGCAAAATATGGTGTAAAGAACTAAAAAGATATCATATATATCCTTGCCATTTGATTTTGGGAATAAGCCCTCCTCGCTAATAAGCCCCCTCTCCTTTAAGCCCCCTCTGAAGTGTACAAAATTAGGGGCTTAATAGAGCTTTTATTTTATATGGACATTCATTGTTAAATAGTACATAATTATTCTTCAATTTAGGAAAGAGAAGAACGTAATTGAAGCACTGGCTTCTGGTGCAAGCATGTCAATTGTCCTTGTTGCAAACATCGCTGTCAATATGATCGCATTTGTCGCGATCCTTGCTTTTGTTGATGGTATTCTCATGTGGTTAGGTGGAATGGTTGGAAGACCTGATCTGAGTTTTGAGGTATGTTATTTTTACCAGGTAGAGTCTTTGTAGAAAATCAGAATGTCTTAAGTTGTGAAATCTACCGTACGTATATGTACAGTACAGTATGTTGGTATACACACTTGCTAAAAGTTGTTTTGCATGATTGGTAAGGGAAGTTATAAAAACCATGTTACGAATTATTTTCTCTATGCATTTAGGGTATAAAAATATTTCGTCTTCTTTCTTTTTCTCATAAAAATGATCCAAATGTATTTGAATTGAGTTGGATTCCCAAGATGTAGAGCCGCAAAATTTTGTGAGGAAGATGTTGTGCCTTGTGTTGTTAAAAATTCTGACACAAGGAAGTGTTTAGATACATAATGTTTTTAAAACAATAAACCAAAAGTTTCTGGTCTAAGGAAGAAAATATAAAGTGTTGCCATCAAGGGTGCTCAAAGTTACAAATTTTGCGGAGTCTGCTCTGTCAATAAAAATCTTCCATCTTGTTTATGAAGGCAACAAGAGTTGCTTTGTGAAGGCTTGTCTTGGAATTAAAGTATCTTTTTGTTTATTCCACAGTTAATTTCATCATATCTGTGTATGCCATTTGCTTATATGATGGGAGTAGAATGGGATGACGCTTTCAAAGTTGGACAGTTGTTGGGTGTGAAAACATTCTTGAATGAATTTGTTGCTTATGAAAAGTTGGCTGTATTAATCAAGAACAGAAAAGAAAACTTGGCTGGAACAGTGTTATCTGTAAGCATCATTTTATAAATATTAGTTTGATGCCGAGTGTCCCAAAAAGTACTCTTGTTTGAAAAATCATCAAAATTTGATTATGCGACCGATCTTCAAATTTCTTTTTTTATGTGGATTCAAGGACCAAATTATTTTCCCAGACATAGCTGACCTTGTAATTGGTTTTAAAATTTATAAGTTTAGCTCTTTTTAGGGCTGCCTGGTTTTGAATCATACTGCAAAAAGCACTGATGATTTGCCAGATCAATTTCTTTGTGCATGTTAAGCTTATGATTTGGTCATAAATGACAGAATAAAACACTCAAATATCATTGAAATTTTCAAGGTAATGAGAATTCTGTGGTTTTACTCTCAGGTAAGATTTACTATTTTCTTAGAAAGAATAGCTCAAAAAGTTTTTCAACATGTAATTTTTTTGCCTGGTAGTAGCAAAACAAAAATTTGTCATCTACAAATATTTTTGGGTCATTGAAAAAACAAGTCAAACATTTTTTTATTTAAGGTTTGATAATTGATTTTTGCAGATTTTTAAACTTTTTTGGGACACTCAGTAGTTATTGATCAAAGTTATTCACTCAAAATAAATGTAGTTTGTCACCAAAGTTTTAAATTAGTGTTTTTTGCTACTTTGCAAACACAACAAGTTGATAATCTGTTCAATATGGACAGCACTTCATTAAGCTGCGAAAACAGATTTTTTATAATGAACGTNTGGGAATAAGCCCTCCTCGCTAATAAGCCCCCTCGCCTTCAAGTCCCCTCTGGAGTGTCTGAAATTAAATAAGCCCCCCAGGGGCTTAATAGAGCTTTTATGGTATATGGACATTCATTGTTAAATAGTACATAATTATTCTTCAATTTAGGAAAGAGAAGAACGTAATTGAAGCACTGGCTTCTGGTGCAAGCATGTCAATTGTCCTTGTTGCAAACATCGCTGTCAATATGATCGCATTTGTCGCGATCCTTGCTTTTGTTGATGGTATTCTCATGTGGTTAGGTGGAATGGTTGGAAGACCTGATCTGAGTTTTGAGGTACGTTATTTTTAGTCAGGTAGTCAGGTAGAGTCTTGTAGAAAATCAGAATGTCTTATGTTGTGAAATCTACCGTACGTATATGTACAGTACAGTATGTTGGTATACACACTTGCTAAAAGTTGTTTTGCATGATTGGTAAGGGAAGTTATAAAAACCATGTTACGAAATATTTTCTCTATGCATTTAAGGGTATCAAAATATTTTGTCTCCTTGCTTTTTCTTATAAAAATGATCCAAATGAACTTGAATGGAGTTGGATTCCCAAGATGTAGAGCTGCAAACTTTTGTGAGGTAGATTGTTACCAAAGGAAAAAGTTGTGCCTTGTGTTGTTAAAAATTCTGACATGATGAAGTGTGTAGATACATAGGGTTTCTGAAAGAAGAAAATATCAAGTATTGCTATCAAGGCTGCTCAAAGTTAAAAATTTCGCTGATTCTGCTCTGTCTGCAGAAATCTTCTGTCTTGTTTATGAAGGCAACAAGAGTCACTTTGTGAAGGCTTGTCTTGGAATTAAAGTATCTTTTTGTTTATTCCACAGTTAATTTCATCATATCTGTGTATGCCATTTGCTTATATGATGGGAGTAGAATGGGATGACGCTTTCAAAGTTGGACAGTTGTTGGGTGTGAAAACATTCTTGAATGAATTTGTTGCTTATGAAAAATTGGCTGTATTAATCAAGAACAGAAAAGAAAACTTGGCTGGAACAGTGTTATCTGTAAGCATCATTTTATAAATATTAGTTTGATACCGAGTGTCCCAAAAAGTACTCTTGTTTGAAAAATCATCAAAATTTGATTATACGACCGATCTTCAAATTTCTTTTTTTACGTGGATTCAAGGACCAAATTATTTTCCCAGACATAGCTGACCTTGTAATTGGTTTTAAAATTTGTAAGTTTAGCTCTTTTTAGGGCTGCCTGGTTTTGAATCATACTGCAAAAAGCACTGATGATTTGCCAGATCAATTTCTTTGTGCATGTTAAGCTTATGATTTGGTCATAAATGACAGAATAAAACACTCAAATATCATTGAAATTTTCAAGGTAATGAGAATTCTGTGGTTTTACTCTCAGGTAAGATTTACTATTTTCTTAGAAAGAATAGCTCAAAAGGTTTTTCAACATGTAATTTTTTGCCTGGTAGTACTACTTAGCAAAACAAAAATTTGTCATCTATAAATATTTTTGGGTCATTGAAAAAACAAGTCAAACATTTTTTATTTGAGGTTTGATAATTGATTTTTGCAGATTTTTAAACAGGAGTACTTCTTTGGGACACTCAGTAGTTATTGATCAAAGTTATTCACTCAAAATAAATGTAGTTTGTCACCAAAGTTTTAAATTAGTGTTTTTTGCTACTTTGCAAACACAACAAGTTGATAATCGGCTCAATATGGACAGCACTTCATTGAGCTGCGAGAACAGATTTTTTTATAACGAACGTTCGCATCACATCAAAGGTCACAAAGACAGTGNTAAATTAGTGTTTTTTGCTACTTTGCAAACACAACAAGTTGATAATCTGTTCAATATGGACAGCACTTCATTAAGCTGCGAAAACAGATTTTTTATAATGAACGTTCAAATCACATCAAAGGTCACAAAGACAGTGATACTTATGAGATAATTTGTTATGTAAAAGCATCTTAATAGAGCAGTTTCCAGTGAGTCAAATATTTTGAAATGCTTGAAATAACTAAATAACTAGATCATGTAATAGCTGCTTCTAACCAATGCCCGTGCTTTGAAAAAAGATTAGTGAACTAAATTACAAAAATAGTTTGTTGCCACTCTGAGAAGAAAAAACCAGTCAAGGAAAGAGCAAGCCCGCTCTTTTCAGATCCTTAGCTAATACAAAATCTGTCTCATCTTCAAAGATATTTGTCTATTGAGCCCAAAACGTTTAGTTTTTTAAGCTGTAGGCTATAAACTGCATTTACAGATTTCTCATGTTTTAATCGCTTAGTTTAACTGCACATACAAACAAACAAGTTATATTTTTCTATAGCTCATGCTCAACCATTGTTCTTGAGTTAGAAAGCTATTGAAAGTTATCTTTTGCCAAATTATTACAATAATTGTTTTAATCCATAGCTTCGATCAGAAACTATCGTTACCTATGCATTGTGTGGATTTGCAAACATCGCATCACTTGGAGTTCAAATCGGAGGCATTAGTGCTCTAGCACCAAAACGTGCACCAGATCTTGCAAGAATTGCACCAAGAGCATTATGGGCTGGAACCATTGCATGTTTCCTGACTGCTTGTGTTGCAGGTAATTTTTTATTGCTGATTTTCTCCAAATTTTGAGCTTTCTTTTTGCTTAGAAAACTATTCTACATTGATCAAGGAAAGTACAGTAGGCCATCTTCCTGCCATATATGACCTTCGTGAAACTTTGCCTTTCCTGAAGCTTGCACATTTTTCCCTCCACTGATTTTGGATTTAAAATAATTGAAATGTTTTTCTAAGCTTTTTGTCAATTCATCAGGCCAGGAGAAAGACAAAACATTTTATGTTAAGATATTTGTTTCATTGGAAGACTTGAGTCATGTTTTGATGAAGAAAATTGACAGTCCATGTAATTGGGGCAAAACAGGTCAAATATTGAAGACTCGGATCATGTTAGTTATTTCAATAAAAAGACAAATGTAACAATTCTGGAAAAAATGAGATATCAA
Source organism: Aurelia aurita complex sp. Pacific (assembly GCA_004194395.1). Lineage (NCBI taxonomy): Eukaryota > Metazoa > Cnidaria > Scyphozoa > Semaeostomeae > Ulmaridae > Aurelia > Aurelia aurita complex sp. Pacific. Next base: position 154,652 of record REGL01000401.1, on the reverse strand, counting down.
AGGTTGCTAAGGAACGCATATAGTAAAGTACCTGAATTTCCTCCAAGCCATCAAATCAAACGAAAGATGCATCAACCAATCATGCAGTGTTCTTTAAAGATTTCGTGCCAATGCTATCTAACACATGTTCATATGGCAAATGCACAAAATTAATATGATAGTTGTATTTGCTAAAATGTAATTGAAATTCGTCATATAGGTACTTATTTATATTGGTAACTTAAGACCTTAGTTTGGCAGGGGTTTTTTCAGAAATTCAGCCTCTAATTTTCCAACGTGATAAATTTCTTTGAAGCTAAAAAATCATTTTGTTCAAGTTAACTTGCTTCAGAATATTTTGCTTCCATTTTTAAAATCAGGTTTTCTCTCTCCCAGGAATTCTCTTTGACGAAAACTTGGAACAAACAGTAACCATAGCTACAACGATGATGCCAAATGCAACCTCTCTTCTGAGTAGCACCACGACGATGCCTCTTTTGAATAGCACCATGGCAGCAAATATTACGTCATTGTTGAACACGACACTTTCAGGTTAAACTGATTAGATGCATGGTCACATGTCAAGGTATATATTGTACAGTTTTGTGTAGATAGAAATGGGTTCTTCTCCTTAAACACTATTTTGTATATTAACTTGAGTCATGCCATATCCTGTGTGCGTCGGTGAAAAACCTTAACTAATTTTGATAAAATCGTCATGCAGCTTGTGAACCATGTTGTTCCTGTTGTGATACACCAAGAGCCGTTCTTCTGCAACGTCAGTATTAAAGTCAAACTCCGATCTGATGTCTCATGAAATTGCCCGCGAATAACAACAATTGAAGTATTTTGCATCAGCTTGTCGCAAATCTCTCGTGACTTCTTATTCGAGATAGACTTTGGATGTAATGACCCGTTGCGATCTTCCTCAAAAACCGTTCTTGCATCGATATTTAGCCTGATATGCCTCATGTCCAAATCATGGCTGTTAAAAATGATCTATTACAGCTCAGTGAAAAGCCATGTTGTAAGGAATGTTTGCAGTAGATTTTCAAAATCGAATTTAGGGAAAGGGGTATGTTGCTATATTAGACAGATGGCTTGTCGCAGGAACCCGGAGGAAACATTGCAGTGTAAAACAAACATTTTCATCACGTTATGAAGCGATATTTGTTGTTTCTACTTTTGTCAAACATCTGCCGATACTATATACCAGTTTTGAAATATCCAATGATTTTTGCCAGCCAAGCTTAAGCCAAATGGAAAACTTTGGACTTGGACAGCAACTGTTTTGAAAGCGTGTGCGAGTTTAGCTATTTAGAAAATTTTGACCTGTTAGAGGGATAGTCTTTGTTTGAGACATTGTCCTTTATTTAGGAAATATGATATTTTTGTCAACGAAATATTTGGTGTATTAGTGTTTGTATTAGTATGTTGTACAGTATTTATGTAAACATATTTCACATTGACCTATGAACAGGGTGTCCCTAAAGAATTGTGTTCCGTTTGAACTTCTGCTGTGGAGGAGCTGTGATTTTAGCTGTGCATTTTGATACTTTGTTGTTGGAGGGGCTTCAACTAATAGACAGTAAAACTCACATTTAGGTGGTATACAGAAATGGGTGGCCTCTACTCTTGAAGCAAGTTTGAGTCGTCCTCTCATGTTGAATTTCTTGTACCATAACGCTACAATGGACATATTTAGCTAATGTAGTTCATACCCACTTCATGTCAAGTGACCTTACATTTGGGAAACCAAGTTGTTGTACATTACTTGGCCGTTTTACTCCAAGAATTTCTCAAACTCAATGTTGGATGCTTTCCTTTATAATTGATTCAAAAACAAGGCAACTAGAATCACAACTCCTCCACAGCAGCTATTCAAACGGGGCACGAAGATAGAACACCCTATGTAATAACACTATTTGATCCATGCTAAGTTATTTGGGTGCAATCTGTAAATATTTGGAATGTTTTCTCGCATGCAGAAAATCTCAGCTATTAAGAAACAAAAGTTGTTACTCAATTTCAAAGATATTCTTTGCAAAAATACGACATGAACTTTTGTCTACATTTAATATATTTGTGCCAACTTTGCAGTCCTAAAAAATTGTCATACATCGAGAAATGTCATCATCAACATCATCATTAACATTATCAACATCATTTTGCTATTTCATGTAGGCTAAATTAAAAAATATAATAAGTTAGAGCTAATTTAGGTCTACCAGGAGTAGAAAGTGCAGGATTTATTTCACAATGTCTTTAGCCATTTCACGAAAGATATTCTCGCGTTGTGGAACTTTTTAATTTGTTGAACTGTCGAATATAAACGAAGCTGCTGCTAACAGTTGACAATATTTTCGGTACAAGTTTCTTAATTGCAGGGATTTATTGTTGTTTAATTAGAATGGCTTCGATCAACCGTTCTAATTTAGATTCACTCAAGTTTGTGATGAAGACAGAAATTGTAATATTGAAACTATTCTTAAATTACACCTATTTACACATAAATGATAAGTTTTATCGTTCCAATTTGGTTTTCTCTGTTTTTAAACTTTGACCTTCCGTTACAAAGGTTAAGGTGGAGTTGCATTTTTTAGCACAAGGCGCTTAGATCGCAGAAGCAGAGAAGACAAAATCGAGCCCGCGACCCCTTGTCATGACGCTCAAGTGCTGGGGCTCTACTGGGTGTTCAAACCCTGTGCGCCAGACTGTTCTGGCTGCAAAGTCAGGATTACAAACTCGGTGTCCCAAAAGATTGCAGTGAGTTTTGAATATCAATGATGAAATATGTTGGAACAGTTTAAAATTGTCAGAAAATTAAAGTGATCACGGTCTGTTTGATTTTGTGGCATGCGTAAAAATCCAATAACTTGCAAAACGATTGATCAAAATTTTCACTGGTGACTAATAGAACAACAAATGAACGATAACGGAAAGGATGTTGACTGGGTGCCTTTTATCAAGATGCATTGCCTTCTAATTATGAATATTTAACGATTCAATAGGAATTTGATTAAAGAATTCAATGCATCTTGGTAAAGGGCTCTCTTTCGCCATCTTTAGCATTATCGTCTATCGAAGGACGAGGCTGGAACGGATTTTGTGTGAAAAAAGATTTTTGGAGAGCAAATATTCCATGTATAAATGATACTGAGCAAGTTGCTCAGTTTTCTCTGCACATTTTCTTGGCGCTGCGCGGTTCAACCATGGTCCATGAGGCGATTACACTAAAGATGACGTCATTTACTTTTACCATGATCCTGTGCCTTTCATGATAAATCAACCAATCCAATCACTTGGAAATCTTTCGGATACAAAAGATCGTGGTAAAAACCCCATGAAGCCATCTTTACCGCCATAGACCTTTTGGCTGTTCTGCAGGAGTCTGGATCGAATGACATTTTTACACATTTCTATGTGAGAGGTTCAACTCTGAGTGGCGTTGGAACTTCTGTCACTATAGTACAATCAAAAATTCTATGAAATATATAGAAATGTCATTCGATTAAGGCTCATTTGTAGAATAGCTAAATGGTCTGTCTGTTATGTACCGTACTAGCCTCATGTTATCAGTCTAGTGCCGTACTGCAGAAAATCTTACCCAACATAAATAGACCTTTTAGCTATTCTACAAAAGAGCCTGGATCGAGCGTTATTTTTATACGCGACGTTCGATCAAGTGGCGTTAGAGCTTCTATCACTATTTTGCACATTCGAAAATTCTACAAAATGTTGCTGTTCGATTCTGATTCTTTTCAGAATAGCTGTGAAGGGTCTATTCATGATAACTTGTTGAGCAACTCTGATGATCTTAAAAATATTCAAATTAAATTATTTCTCAAACAAGATTTGTTGATAGTGGCAACGACATTTGAAGGAATCGTTCTCCTGAAAGTTTCGTCAATAAGATTCTCCAAAATTTTATTTATGCCAGATTTTTGCATCTAAAAATGTTTGTCACAATTGTTTTCTTTGGTTAAAGTGATTGAGACGACGTTTACACTGAACCAGTACTGTTTTGAGCCATTCACAAGTTGTTACAGCTCAAGAGCGTTCACACTGTTACAACACGGGCAACGTGAAGATCAATTGTTGGCCTACCTTAGTTTTTGTCCGTTGTGGGCAAACCTCAACAACCTTTCGCGACATACCTCCAGTCCTTTGTTGACTAAAGCATGCTTAGTATCAATTAAATATTGAAAGCATCACATTGGTTCTCCTTCTGTGTTCATCTGCTCTGGTATTATCGAAACTGCCAAGGCACACTGCAAGCGATGTAGCTTCCCGCCATAAAATTTGATCTTCACATTGCCCGTTGTTTCAGAACAAAGTTTCAATTGATAGAAGCAACGAACATGGTACGGATTAACAAGAATAGTGTAAACAGGAGACTGAACTGTTACAATTTTATCATGGATCTAAAGTTGTACCATGGGTATTTTGGACACAATTTGTGTCGATCGTGTCCACAATACCTGGCCTAAATGTTACTAAATGAATGAATGTAGTTCGTTACCTTGCTCGTCTTCATTTCATGAGTATCTCTGAGCTTTTGCCTCGCCATCCATTCTTGCTTACTCAGTTTAGAGCGCGGCACTGTTCAAAAATCTTAGGCCGTTATGAACTTGAGTAAGCAAGAATGGCTGCCGAGGCAAAAGAGCAGAGTCCTTCACAAGAATCTTTTGGAATAACAACGAAGAGTAGTAAAAATTTTAGTCGTCCTACACAAGAATCTCTTAGAGTGACAACACAAGGAAGCATTGAATTTTCCTTGATTTTCTGAGGAAATATTTGAATTCCGAGTTGACCGCCTGGGCTCGAAGTTCACTAAAGCTGGTGGATTCGTCGACCTACGCAATACGTGCAGTTGTACTAACCACTATAAAATCTGCCGGACCAGCTGTTACGTTGCTCAATACCATTAATTGTTTTAAGATTTTGTTGGGCTTACACACAACTGAGGATAATTACATTGACAATACGATTGCTTTCTAAATAACTTCATTTTAGACTTCATGGAATTTAGATTAGTTGGCATCTATTGATGGCATTTTCAGCTGCACGTTACACTTCTCTCATGTGGCATCGTAGATGAATTTTAAACTTCTTCCTTATGGCATTATAAAGGCATTTTGAAATGTTCTCTAGTCTTTTAGATTATCGTCTGTTTTCGTTTCTAGATATACATTAATTTCAAAAGTCAAGAAGATTTTATAGAAGGTGAGATCACAACTTGTTTTTTATCATTTCTTTGCGCAGATGAAAGTTACTTCTTGTTCGTTTGTCAGATTTAATAACTTCTGCAGTTGACATAGTCAACATCATAAATGATTTAACATCCCCCCCCCCTTAAAATTAGTTGACGGAGATAAATAGCTAACTTAAGAGCTGCATAAGTAAGTCTAAAATTAGCCTATTGTAGTTTATGATTTCGGTACGTGTGTGGCTAGAGGAAAAAATAGAATGCGTAGACGTGTTCTTGATTCTATCGATAGATTACCTGTCAACTAACTTTAACTAACCACCGGATGAGTCATTAAAAAGAATCGCCGTTTGAAAAGCCACAGTTCCTTGGATATCAAGATGATGATATCGGCAAATGTATGATTTAATGGTAGACATGTTCAAATCTACGTTTGAATTTACCTGACTGAATTCGGCCCCTCCATTCTAGAATCATAACGGATTTTCTCGAGAAAGCACCTTCAAGAAACCTTCAAAAACGTGCTCAAAATCGCGAACAAAGTTCCCTAACACTTCTGCCTGACAGCAATGATTTCTGCACGCTTTAGCACGTGCTATCCTCTTGGGAGGATTAACAAGTCTTCCCCCTGGTATGAATAACCTCATGGGGATTCCATTCTCCTAAGAGAACGAAATACATGAATACATGTGAGTGTCATCATTTTTAGGAAGGAAAACCAAGGACGTTTTGCTCATTGTTTTCGAAAATCTCCCATATCTACGGGAAGCAATGGCCGATAAAAGCCGGGTAAATTACTGAACCTAATTGAACATATTGGCAATGCAACGAGACAATTTTCAATATCATTGCTTGGATATTCAGGGAGCAGTGGCCTTTCAAACGGGGATTCTCTTTTTTGACTCAACCGGTCTAAAAAACATTTTGTTTGCCTTCAGTGGAAAAACGATTCTTCCCGAGTCGAGAAAAATAGTAAAACCTTTCTCCACTCAGGGATCACATGTACTAAAACTTTTCACTTTGAGTGAATGAAAAGGGTGTTGCCAGTAAAATTAAGAAGAATCTTCCGCAATAGCCCATTATTTAAAGAAGAATCTTCCTTCGGCTATGGCCATAAGACAGCCACGTTTCCCTGACTCTGAATTCTTCTTTGGGTTGTCGAAGGTGTTGAAATTGTTGTTGTTCCTACGAAATGGCTTCCTCCTTTGTCTATTTCATATTGAAGAAAAGTACGTCCAGTTCTTCTGTCAGTGACTAAAATGAGACTACTGTTCTTGTTTTCGTCATCTAAGGCTAATTAGATATTCACAAACAACTTTCCGCCAAATTTTTGCTCCCGTTTTTACAGCTGTTCCCAGTGTTTTCATGCTTCAGGCATTCTAACTTTGTTTTATTCCAAAGCAGTACAGCAAGCATTCTACTACGATTTCTAAGCTCTAAAATCGTTTACTTTTTTCCAGAAGCAACAATCATCTCAACAGTTAGAGCTGTTTTTGAGGTAAGCTTAGAGTTATTTTGTGTACATTTATTGTCTCTAATGCGAACTTCGTAAACAAATCAGGGATGAAGCTGCGATCACCAGATGCTTGCATGATACGATAAGGCATTTACTGAGGGCGTGTCAGAAATAGCGTACGTCCCAAATCTTTACAAAGGTTGGTATGAAATTATATGACCTATTTCTTTGAACTGAATGACTTAAAAGAAACTTTATTTTGTTAGCTATAATTCTACCGTCAGACATTTCTGAAATCTTCAATATTTTCAGAATTAGAGTGTTTTCATTCTTTTTTCAAATTCATGAAAATATTTTGAAAAAACTTGAAAACATCGTAACATGTTGAGGAACGAAATAATTGTTTACAAGGAAAACTTAGTTTATGAACGTCTCCATTATGGTAGCAAGTAAAAGTCAATCACTCTTCTGGTTTACGATTTAGAAAGTTGATGACGGCACATCCTCAAATGAGCTGAAATACAAGATATGCCATACTTTCGAAAAGTAGTCAAACTTCTGAAAAGTCTAACATCAGAACTATAGAAAAACAGAGAATTTTATACGAACCTTTTTTATACCAAGTAAAAGATGAGGAACCTATACTGCAGAAATCTTCTGCAAATAATAGACTCTCGACTCTCCAAAATTAAAACGTTAGTTCTTTTCAAATATTAGACATTTTCAAAGGTGCATTTCGTTGGTAATTCTAAACCCACTAAATTCTAATAAAAAACATAAAAGTTCATAAAAGGGTCATAAAAGACCTTCCATACGAGGATCGGATGCGCACCCTAGACCTACCAACACTTGCAACCTACGCTGTCCAGGAGATATAACCTTACCGTTCAAAATTTTTTAAAGGATATATCAATATCGATCCGAATATATTGTTCAAACTGAATGGCAATGTGACAAGAGGATATAGCCTCAAAATATACAAGAAAAGATCAAACACAACAACTCGTAAAAATTTCTTTTCGCAAAGGTTATCAATCGATGGAATGGCCTTCCAGCTTCCATTATTGAAGGGACATCGGTCCTCAAGTTCGAGAAAGCGTATTACAGACACTGAGTGACAACAATTTTGCAGTCAGTTGATTTTATGAGAAACTTTAAATAAGGCTATATAGGCTATTTAGACGTTCATACCCTTACATTCTTATATTGTTATTATTATAGACTTCACAGAGATCATCCCCAATTTTTAGAGTTCTACAGGTCCCCCTATTTGTGATCTAGCCTGAAACTTCATTGATGACCTGGTTAATTCAAATGTAGGAGCATTTCAACAGTTGCCAGAGTTTACTCCATGAGTTTGCTTCCCCGTTTCCTTGAAGTCTGTTTTCTATACAGTGATCCTTTTTGGAGCTTATCTCTTTTGACGACCTATTTTTGGAGCCTTAAAATGTAAAACAGAACGCTTCAACACAGTTTTTTACCTCAAAATATGCTTCCATACACTCCCATTTAACTGCGTTTCTTAACCCTCTTTTGACTAACTTGTCCTCAGTATGTACTGTTTTAACAGTGCCATGAAACAAATTCGAACAGCTCTCAGTATGATTACAAAAGTAAGGAATGCTCCATTATAAACATTGTCGTGTTGGTTATAAAGTCGTCCTCATTTCTATGAAGTTTACAATATTTTTAGCTCTAGTAATAAACAACATCATTAGGTTAGCGAAAAAGGCGTCTCCTTGAAGTCCATATCTCTAGCTGACAAAATGTTTACTCACAACTTAATTGGCAAAGGATCCCGCAGTGTCCCGCAAACCCCGCATGGCGAGAAAATCGTCCGTTTTTAGTCTATGTTTTTAGCTTGCAAAATTTTTACTTTGATCTCCTTACAAATTAATTGGCAAAGGATCCCGCAGTGCAATACCATAAGATTTGCTGGTCTTCATTGCTGCTTAATCTTTAATCCTCTGTGATGGCTTTAAGCTTTAAAATCAATTATTTTTTGATCGATTACAGCAGTAGGTAATCTTTGCATTTCTGCTGCGCTCAGTATGTTCGCCTGTTTGCCTTGGACATAGTCATCCAAATAACTTTGCAATTTCGTTGTTTAGAATATGTTTGCCCTATTGCTTTTAACACCTTTTTGCTTCTGCTTTGCTCAACGTGCTCATCTGTTTGCCTTGGAAAAAGTCATCCAGATAAATTTGCAATTCTGTTGTTTGGAATATGTTGCTGTATTGCGTTAATCTTAGTGCTTCTACCATGCCTATTTTCCTGACACAATGTCATCAAGATAACTCTGCAATTCCGTTGTTCAGATTAAGTGATGATGTTTTGGAATGTGTCTGCCCTATTCCATCATATGTTCGCGCTCCTACCGTATTTAATTTGCTTACCTCACACAAAGTCATCCAGATAGCTTCGCAATTCTGTTGTTTAGATTAAGTGATGATGTTTTGGAATGTGTTTGCCTTATTCCATCATAAGTTTGTGCTTCTACCGTATTCAATTTGCTTGCCTCACACAAAGTCATCAAGATAACTCTGTAATTCCATTGTTTAGATTAAGTGATGATGTTTTGGAATGTGTTTGCCCTATTCCATCATAAGTTTGTGCTTCTACCGTATCCAATTTGTTTGCCTTACACAGAGTCATCCAGATAGCTTCGCAATTCTGTTGTTTAGATTAAGTGATGATGTTTTGGAATATGTCTGCCTTATTCCATCATAAGTTTGTGCTTCTACCGTATCCAATTTGTTTGCCTTACACAGAGTCATCCAGATAGCTTCGCAATTCTGTTGTTTAGATTAAGTGATGATGTTTTGGAATTTGTCTGCCTTATTCCATCATAAGTTTGTGCTTCTACCGTATCCAATTTGTTTGCCTTACACAGAGTCATCCAGATAGCTTCGCAATTCTGTTGTTTAGATTAAGTGATGATGTTTTGGAATGTGTTTGCCCTATTCCATCATAAGTTTGTGCTTCTACCGTATCCAGTTTGTTTGACTTACACGAAGTCATCCAGATAGCTTTGCAATTCCGTTGTTTAGATTAATTGATGATGTTTTGGAATGTGTTTGCCCTATTCCATCATAAGTTTGTGCTTCTACCGTATCCAATTTGTTTGACTTACACGAAGTCTTCCAGATAGCTTTGCAATTCCTCTGTTTATATCAGGTGATGATGCTCTAGAGCATGGTTGCCCTATGCGTTTATCATCTTTGTATAGTTTTACAACTCCATTATTTGAAATCAAGAATAGTCCTTTGAAATTTTTTATTTGACTGTTCCTTGATAAGCTTATGGTTTCTGCCTTCCCTGTGTTTTGTCTGTTTGCCTCGGAATTAGTCATCAACCTAGTTTGCGAGTTTGTTTGCCCTCAATAAACGTATCTGGATGGCTTTGTTTTCTGCGCACAGCAGCAATGCTATCCTACATCGTGTGTTGCTGTTTCACCCCGCCTGGTATGTTAGCTTGTATGCCTGAAACAAAGTCATCCACATAGCTATACAATTTTGTAAAATGCGTAGCAAGCCGTGTCCTGCCAGTGGCCCTGCCCAAATTGAAAACTGGCATGAAATCAGTATGTTTTCCTGAAACAAAGTCATCCACATAGCTATACAATTTTGTAAAATGCGTAGCAAGCCGTGTCCTGCCAGTGGCCCTGCCCAAATTGAAAACTGGCATGAATCAGTATGTTTTCCTGACACAAAGTCATCCACATAGCTATACAATTTTGTAAAATGCGTAGCAAGCCGTGTCCTGCCAGTGGCCCTGCCCAAATTGAAAACTGGCATGAATCAGTATGTTTTCCTGACACAAAGTCATCCACATAGCTATACAATTTTGTAAAATGCGTAGCAAGCCGTGTCCTGCCAGTGGCCCTGCCCAAATTGAAAACTGGCATGAAATCAGTATGTTTTCCTGAAACAAAGTCATCCACATAGCTACACAATTTTGTAAAATGCGTAGCAAGCCGTGTCCTGCTCAGTGGCCCTGCCCAAATTGAAAACTGGCATGAAATCAGTCTGTTTGCCTGAAACAAAGTCATCCAAGTAGCTTTACAGTCTCTTTAGAAAAGCCAGCAAGTCCATTATATCTACAATTATTCTATGGAGTAAGTTTTACCAGAGCGTGCCTTGCTATCTCGGCGCTCTGTCCATTTTGTTCGTTACGTGATTCTATTTGCCCTTGTCAAGGTTATTCATATATTTTTTAAAATGCTTTTGAAAATATTTTACCAACCCCGCTTTCAATACGTGGCTCTTTGAACATACGGATTGCATGCTTATAGCGAGTCTGTTTGTTCGTCTGGTGTTACAATTATATTGTTTTCGTCCTTCAAGAGTGCCTTGAAATATACTTGTATCTGATTTTTAGCATTTTGTTGTTGTGGGGTTAGTGGCCGAGTGGCTTATACAGTTTTTGTTAGGTAACTGAAGTTACACTTGGTTATGTGACGTCAAAATCCGGAAGACTTTCTAGATGGATGACCAAGCAACGCACTTCGTCAACTTTCGGAAAAACGTAAACGAAGAGACCTGGTTCCTGGCTGGGCCATGCATAGCAAGCCTAACTTAGCTAGAAATAGCTAGAAATAGCTAGAAATAGCTAGAAATAGCTAGAAATTTCAAGGTAATGAATGAATGAATAAACGAATGAATGAATGCCGAGTTTTCCGACGAAGCAGGTCTGTTGAATTGGAATGAAATAATTGAGAAAATGAAATATTTGCATTCTGCGTTGATATCATAGAATTTGTTTGCGTCCCATCCTTTGGTGGTCTTTGTATTTTGAAATGCTTCTGATTGCAACAAATTCATTAATATGCTGTTACATCTACCGCTTGCGTCCTGTTACAAAAGATTTGAAACAAGCTATGTAACACAAGAGGAGCCGCAACAACTATGATTTTGAATGTGTTTGTATTCAATGTTTGCAGATGTTTGCCTCAGCAAAAGCCGCGGTGAATGTGACTTAAATACGTTTGTATTAAGTTACCCCCTCCCAATGCATCTCCTCCCCATTCGGCCGCAGAACAGCAAAATGTAATGCGATATTGACCTGTAGTTGGACTAACCTTCCTGGCAGCTGTTTTTGGGTGTTGTCATACAATATGCGATTCGGTTGCGGCAACATAATCGAAGACAATAGGACTGGAAAACCAGTCACTCTCTCCCTTCATCCCCTCCTCAATCCACCCCAGTTCATTCCTAGAGCAGTATAATGTATACAATATTGATATGTACTTGGCCTAACCTTCCTGGCAGCTATTTTTCGATGTTACCTTACTATATGCAGTTCGGTTGCGGCAACATAATCGAAGACATAAGACTGGCAAGCCTGTCACCCACTTACTTTAACNAAATCAAAAGACTTTTTGGTGTAAAGAAGCAAGAATTGCAATCGAAGATTTCAACTATTTTTATGAACAAGGTAATTTTGGCTGATTGTTATAAATCTCAAAGATTTAGTTGAAATTCGTTGAAAGTAACCATAAACTTTGACGATTTCGATATCAAAATTCCATTTACCTTCATTCATAATACATGAATCCTTAGAAAGTTGAAAGGATTTTTGCAACCAATGGTCGTTTTTTGGTTAAACAAATTCTAACACCAGTTGCAAAATTTAAACAAAATTACAATTAATTTTTCAGTTTGCTTTGCTGCACGGCTTAGTAATAAGGTTGCTTCGTCGGCTTCTCTCCACTCTTTGAATTTTTAATTAGGAAACACAGTTTCCAAGATTGCATTGCACTGAATGATAAGCTGAAGAACTCACTTCTCCCAGACGTGAATTTGTAAGTGATTTTTAATTGTAATGATATGATAGTATTTCAAAATTTAATCGAAAAACGCAACTGTTTTATCAGGTAAACTTTTCGATTTATTATTTTCCTCGGTTCATGAATGAAGATTTTAACTTGGGGAAGAACAACATGCATAAGGGAAGAATTTGACTCGAAACGTTTTTGCTGATAAACAGTTGTGTTTCTGTATCATATTCTCTGATAATGGCTTGCTTCACATATTCTAAATTTATGCGTGATTTCATTGGTGAAGTTCTAGCGATTGTCTATAATTGCACCTTTGAAAATGTCTAATATTTGAAAAGAACTAACGTTTTAATTTTGGAGAGTCGAGAGTCTATTATTTGCAGAAGATTTCTGCAGTATAGGTTCCTCATCTTTTACTTGGTATAAAAACGGTTCGTATAAAATTCTCTGTTTTTCTATAGTTCTGATGTTAGACTTGTCAGAAGTTTTGATTACTTTTATATAAGACAGTAATATCATATAAGACAGGAGTAGCGAAAGAAGAAATATTTTCTCGTGTTTCTTTGAAGTTATCTGAAAGGTTTTTATTCTTAACTAATTGTGGAGATTTCTCAAAATCAGCTATGTTGCAGTGCATATAATGTTGCCCAAGATTTCAAACTAAATTCTTCAACCATTTGACAATCGACATGGATCAAACAACACAGAAATGGAGAAATCTCTAATCGCTGTGAGTCTTCATTGTCGTCAGGTAGCTGTTGGTATAAAGTTTTGTTCCAAGCTCGTGTCAACAGTAACGTAGGAAAAATATCTTCCTTTTGATGAGTAAATTTAGAGAACATCTCATCAATGTCATCACCCCTTGACTTGTCATGACGCTCAAGTGGCGAGGCTCTACCTGGGATCGAACCCTGTCCGCCTGACTGTTCTGGTTGCAAAATCAGAGGATTACACCACTGCGCAATAACACATTCAAGTCATGTTGTGGTTACAAATTGCGTGATATGGTGGCATTGAATAGAGGCGGGCTAAACTGTTATATATTAGGTCTAACAGTCATTTGATATCGTCACAGATTTCTCAGAAACTTTTGATTTCTCCTCATTGGATTTAACAGGTGTAAAGAATATCTAAGTGTACAAAGAACTCCTATATTTGTTGTTCATATAAAGTCGATCGTATGCGAGAGTATTCGAAGAAGGGTCATGTCTTACTTTGTCTTTCTTAAAGGCAGTCTGCCACGCATTTGATTGGGCGACGATGACAATACAGAGAATAGGACATTTGAATGGCTGCTAATCCTACTGACTTTCTACGACCGTAAAAAGTGATAACAATAAGCCCTCCTTTATTCTAAAACACAGATTTGCAAAGAAATCGATTGTGTTGAGCTCTGACGTTATTGCAGCCAATCAGATACATGACAGGCTGCCTTTAATTTAAGCTATCTTGACAGGCGAAAGCAGAAAGTGAAGGTGAATGGGTCTTTCAGCTCGTGGAGAGAGACTAGCGTAGGCGTACCACAGGGGTCTGTTCTGGGGCCTCTCTTGTTTAATATCTACCTGAATGACCTGTTTATGTTTGTGACGGACATCAAATTATGCAACTATGCTGATTATACTACTATCTATGTCTGCGATCGCAATCATGAAAATGTAGTCAATCGTTTAGAAAACGAAACCCTAATCATTTCAAAATGGTTCCAGAATAACTGCATGAAACTGAATGGCGATAAGTGCCACTTGAAGATTTTCAGTGCAAAAAGCAATGATCTATCGATAAAATTGGAGATACAACCATCATGGAGAGCACAGAGGAAAAGTTACTTGGTGTCACTTTGGACAGACAACTTTCTTATAAGGACATAACTCCTGTTACAAACCACCTTTTGCGTGCACAAGACGAGAGTTTGCCCTACTGGTTTTGGGGCAATTTTTGCGCCTTTGTTTGTTTTGAATTACTGGTTGAGAGGATTTCCTTTGTCTGCAGCCGCTAATCGCTTTGAATTGAGGTGTCAACAAAAGCAACTCATGCTATTGTGTTACAAAATCTGCTCTTGTTTTGTCGATACAGTCTCTTTCGAATAAGTCTCTTTGTTGATGATTTCCCGAGAACAGCTTTTACAACATTCTAGCTTTCCAAGTTAATGGTAACGGAATTCAAAAAACGTTTTCAACTTCGCATTTCATAAGACAACATTTCTGTATTCCATAGACATAAGAGTTTACCGAAGGAAATTATTGGATTCGACGTCAATTTGATTCGACTTGAGCAGACTTTATTTTCGACTATGACTTTATTGACAGAAAACAGATTGGTTACGTCCTGTTTAGCCTAACAAAGCTTCTTCAGGGGACATCACGTCTCGATAAGAAAAGTACATCTTATGAACTTATTTTTGTGTAGACGCCGTACATAAATCATTGTTATATATCTTTCTAAAAATAGAAATGAATCACCCTTGTGTTTCCTCTCTTTGAGTCAATCTAGGATGATTACGAGGCTAACGCTGGTTTATCTTGCTAAGACTTAAAAAATCCAAGGTTTGATAAGACTTATAGATTTCCATTCCTGATTTCTTTGCCTTCAACCATTGAATTATGGACATCGGTTCTTGAACCCTTATGGGGCCCATTTCACATTCTGACGGCTCACATGTGAAGCGGAATTTACTCTTTAGCTATTCAGCGAAAGAGCCTGGATCGAGCGATATTTCTATACATTTTCACAGTGTGATTTAGTGGCGCTAGAGTTCCTATCACTATTGTGCACATTCGAAAATTCGGCAAAATAAATGTATGAAAATATCGTTCGATAATTTTTTAGAATAGCTAAAACGGGTACTAAAAGTTTTTTCGTCTTGTACTCATTACAGTGTGAGATGTCAGATATTGTCCGAAAAATGACATTCTCCTTTAACTTCCATTTGAGATACAGTAGCGTTTATTCTCCTTTTAGATTTGAAATTAGACCAAAGTTTTTGGGAAGAATAGGTAATTTTTTCATGGTGCAATCAGGCAATGTGAAAACCACACCCATGATATCGCGTGCATATTTTTCTCAGCAGTTAGATTCATTAGTCAACAGCGACTAGAACTTGACAAATCTTCATGGTTTTGAGACCTCGATCTGCTATTGCGGCCATTGGCCCTAGATCGTCCCACCCCTCTTAGGATAACATTTGCATTTTGCCTTGATTTCTTTGTGCTCAAAGAGTATTACTACAATTGGCTTTTAACGGATTTAATAATGATTCTGGTTTATCCATCTCATTTATTTTACAGTGTTGCAAATCAGATTTGAGGACGATTCACTTGAACAAACGACAACTTGGATTGGAAAGATAAGAACGCAGAAAATTCAGATTTGTTTCGAATGATGTCGTGAAAAGTAAATGGTAAGTACATTCCAAACAATAGCATTGAGTATTTGATTATTTGAATGTTTCTGAATGAACTGAGAACTGAATGTTTCTGGAATGTTTGATTGGGTAATTTAATTGGGTAAATAGGCCAACTCAAGGATGAAAGAAGAGATACTGAAAAGAATGCAGTTGGTGCTTTCGAATATTGCATTCCACTTTTCGAAGTTGATGTTCAAATTTGAATCTTTGTTTCGGAAGATGCCAGTCACTTAGTCACATGATAAGAAAATCAGGATTTTCGTCAGTATGAAAATAAAACTTATAAGGCTTCTGTAATGCCTTAGGCATGAGGTTTACACAATAAACCTTTCAGCTATACTGCAAAAGAGTCTGGGTCGAGCAACTGTAGAGTTATACATATATTTTTATTCGAAAGGCTCGTTGGAGCTGAATTAGAGCTTCTATATCACTGTTGTGCAAATTCGAGTGTTCGTCAGATTTCCACAAACTGTATACCGCTATCTCGAACCGTCACATGAAATGATAATTTTTCAAGACATCAGCAGCTCTGCCCGTATTTTCTCTAGCGGCAATTACTAAATCGGTGAAGAATGCGGGTATTTCGTAATATCGGGGTTCGAGTCTTCGAGTTTCATCCGTACTAATGATTTGTGTGAAACATTTTGATAATCTCTTGGGCAAAATTTTTGACAAAAAGACCTGCCTTAAATTTTGTTGTATGTGGTAGCTTATTCGTTTGTAAGTTGATGTAGATTTTACTGTCTCAGAACTCATGATCAGAGTCGGGCTTTTTCTGACCAAAATGTCAAACAGTAACTGCACGAGGTTTGCAGCCTAATTATTTATTAAAAACCCATTGATCTCGTGGTCGGAAAATATGAATTCAGTTTTATTAAAATTTTATGTATCAGGGTCTAGATGGGGTCTTGGTTTGGCCATTTTTAAGTGATGGGATACGAACCGTCATTCTTTTGAATCTGTCGTATGAAGTCAATTCATCAATCATTTAACTCGAGCTTTAATCCTGTGTCATTTTCAACATGGCCTAGCACCGTTGCGCTTAGATTTACAAACTGAGACTACGTTCAAACGATGCCGCCATAATTTGAAACTGGAAAATGTGACGGTACCAAAATGTGTGCTGCTGTTTACATGATGCCGGTGTAATTTGCCCACCAAACACTATGAACTGACAAATTATCTTGAACTTAGCGTTCGGGAAGATTAATTTTTGGGAGGCTGCCCGATAAAAAGTCCATAGCTTACCAAACTTTTTGCCCGACTAAGTATGGATTTTGGCCTTAAAAAGGCAGATTTTGGAAAATTGTTCTAACGTTGGGGGCCGCCACCTGTCCCCCCTTCCCCGCCCCTGTCTGGCCTTGATTCCCAGCATTTCACCAACGCCCACGCCCTCTCCATGAAATATATTGAATAGTCATCATATCCTCTGACCCTGAAGTGCATTGCGTTTGCCCCTGAAGCGCATAGCGTCTCACCCTGAAGCGTATAGGTGACTCGGAAGTGCATAGCGTTTCATGTTGAGGCGCATAGCGTTTCATGCAGGACACTTTCGAATAGTGGACCGTTACGCATAGTACGTCTGGTCGATTTTAAAACGATATAACATTTGACGGTACCAAACTCTTGGCAATCTCTACGACAAAGAGACTGAACTTTACCTTAAAAAATTACTTAATCTTGACATTGCTGGAGAACAATAGAAGTGCTGTTTTGAAGCAACCATGTATTTTGCCTTTCCTGTGTCATAAGTCAGCAGCAACTTGTCAAATTGACTCGAACATGGTCTCAAATTCTAAGTTGAAGCCTGACCTATGC
Organism: Aurelia aurita complex sp. Pacific; assembly: GCA_004194395.1. Classification (NCBI taxonomy): domain Eukaryota; kingdom Metazoa; phylum Cnidaria; class Scyphozoa; order Semaeostomeae; family Ulmaridae; genus Aurelia; species Aurelia aurita complex sp. Pacific. The sequence goes on along the minus strand of REGL01000401.1, from coordinate 137,008 downwards.
AACTGTGTAAATTTGGGACAATTTAAGCTGCCTCTTCTTTACAGCAGCGACTCATACGGGACACAATTTTTTGGTCAACCCTGTACCGCGTGAAGCAGAAGAAAGTTCCCATTTTTGAAAATTCGTAGCATCAAGAGTACTGGATGGATTGGAATTAATCAATATTTGCTTGACAGCCAATAGACCGAAGTATTTTTGTGATTTCTCTCGCTTTCTTATGAGCACTGGAAAAATTTGTAAATTCAAATTTAGTAAAACTTTGTGGATGCAAAATGACTGAAAAAGGCCTAAAATGCTTGATCAAATCACAAAAGATCAACAGAACAACAGAGAAAATGCAATTTCTCATGGGCGAGAGATATCGTCTGCACATTTTTTGCCATGTGATTAAAGATCTTTAGTACCTTATGTCTTATAACTCTTGAGAGAGGTGAAACGCCCGTGCGTATTGTTATGTGTGAGGAGAGTCCTAAGCATTTGATCAAGTGTTTTAGGCTCTTTTTGAGTCATTTGGCAACCATGAAATTTTTGTAAAGCTAAACTTGCCTATATTTGCAGTGCACGCAAGAAGACGAGAAAATCACAAAAATACTTTGATTCTGGCTTTTAACTAAAATTTGAATTATAATCGACGAAGGACCTGTGGTGCTACTAATTTTCAAAAGTGGGAACTTTTTTCTCGCTCACCCGGTGGATATAGGCATTTGTACCTTAGGTATCGAGGTAGGTATGTTACTAATAGCTAAACGGTCTTTGGAATATTTGGTGACCTGACCTTCAGTGAAAATGGCGATCTTCAATGTTAGCTCCGTTTGAATGTTTTGAAGTTTGACCTCCTTAGCACAACAGCCAACAACTGATATTGGGGGTCATGTTCAATGCAATGTAACTGCTTGTTTGCTTGAAGTGACATCTGCGTTTGAAATATTAATCCTACGTCTTCCCTTATTTTTTCTCTCCAGAGTCCTAAGTAAATTGAAAACAGGCTTAAAGAAACATGGATTTCTTATCAATAACAGACAAGTTTTTACAATCAACAAACCTCACTCCTGTTTAGATGGATTAGCTTTCTCTTTAATTACGGAATCAAAATTTAGAAATATTCACAAATAGTAATGATCGTTTCTCATAGAGCAATTTTTGTGAAAATTGGTTTTGTTTTAGTTCATTTTGCTTTGTAATACGCATAAAGATATGTAACTTTAGTTCGTTAGTAAAGATATGTAAAATTAAACTGAACTGGAACTGAATCTGAGTCAGATGTAAAGCCTGTCTCAAATTAGATGTCATGTGAGATTTGCGATAAAGCGAAATTCCTTATTCAAAACATTTTAATTGTTGTTATTCGCGGGTATTTTCGCTTGACATCTAATTTGAAATAGGCTGTAAATTTTCGGGTATCTGAATAACACATACAATGTCTCGTTAGTAAATTTACTTTGCTCTTTGAAATACGGCAACTCCTTTTCAAAGGTGAACGAGATTACAAGTAGTCACTTAGATGAATACACTCATTTTTTTATAAGAAACTAAGGTCTGGGGCTGGTAGGCAGTTTCTTAACTTTTTGGACCATTTTTGCTACCACTAGTTTCTTACCGTGTTTCTTATATTTTTATTGCCGGAAGTTTAGAGTTGATTTTGTCTTGTCTAAAGGGCTCCCAAATTACTTAGTAAAATCTCAAAATGAGTAAATAACATGATTCGCGTTCAAAATAATGTCCAAACGGTTGCTTTAACTGCACAATGTCAAAATATTTTTGAGTGTGATAGGAAAATTAAAACTGAAAATTGCAGAAGTTTCTTAGCTTTTTCAATTCAGGTAGGGTTGTTTCTTAGCTCTCGAAAAATTGAGCCTACCGTTTCTTATAAGCGGTTTCTTATAGAAAAAATGAGTGTATACCTTTACTTTAAAAGAAATTATTTTGAGAAAATCGACTCTCGTATCATTGAATAATAAAGAAAATCCAGAGTAGCGTCGCCCATTATGGCCGGTCACCCATTATGGCCGGCTAGCAAGAGAAATTAAATTTCAGGGGACTGACGACGAGTAATAAAATTGCAATTGCGCAGAAAATCTTCGCTGACATCTGTTTTATCATGATTTGACCTTCACTGAAGTTTCAGTGCATTTGCATTGAAACCCGACGAGATGGTTTGTGCATATCTCTAATTGATTCTTTCAAGTATTGCAAATTTCATGATTCTATTTACATTCCTTCCTTCTTTTTCGTTCGCTCGGCACCTTGCGGTTTGAGATTTTTCAAATATGCTTTGATTTTTCAGAAGTCCTGTCTCT
>REGL01000401.1:88767-132885 GCA_004194395.1 Aurelia aurita complex sp. Pacific | reverse complement strand
CAAACCACTTGAAATCAAGTTTACAATCCACAGAATTCAAACATATATTCAAAATTGAGTGTCGTATCTACTGGTGATGTATGCATGCGAAGTTATTTCCGGTTACTCCAAGTTAATTGTTGGGAATAATAAGTTATTAGTTGAAGAGAATTGTTTTTGAACTCAAGAAGAATTTTGAGGAAAATGTTTTGAAATTGGTGGATTAAGCACTTTGAAGACGTCTCATGCAACGCGCCTTCCTCGTCATAAATTAGCAGCGAAATAAACGGATATTTGTTGATGAGTGGTATGTTGAATTAATAAATTGGCAATCTCGTTACGTATTGTGCAGGAATTTGACAGGAAATGATGAAAATCAGCCTAATTCATAAGTTGAATTCACAAACAGAGATTCATGATGTAAGAAGCCTAACATCATATTTAAGCATGATGAGCTATGGATCAAGAAATGCTTATTTTTTAATCTCTGACCTGAAGTTTTGTTGAGAAACTCAAAACATTTCAAAGGCAAGTTTCAAACTTCAGAATATATTCTTGGTTTTTCCATCGAATTTTTGCTTTTAAAGGTATGTGATTTTTATCAATTTACCATCGTACTTTTTCTTCAATTGTTAGATGGACGCTATGATTCTGAACATCTGAAATATTCGCTCTTCTTGCTTTTTAATTAATATCAATTCCTGTTCATCAAAATTCATATTTCTGAAGCAGTGGTCTTCATAAAATCATCACACTTAAATCTACAAAAGTTGAGAAGATGTTTTGACTTTAATTTTACCGGCGTTCAAATTAATATCAAGTCCTTTCAATTCGTTTGTCCAATTCATACTTCTGAATTTAGTATTCTCATGTATCTAACATTATACAATCATTGACCAATGTTATGATTTTATGTTGTCTCAGATATGTACTTTTCCGGTGTTCAAATTGATTGATTTCCCCTGATTTGTTGGACTAAGATCTTTCTGTCAAAGTTGTTAGTCTGAGGTATCGATCGAGAACTCTTAAGCGATACTGAACATGTTGTTCTGATTTCAAAATGGCTGAAATCTTCATCTTTCCCAATGTTTAAAATATCATCAATTACTCACTTGTTTGAACAAATTCATCTCGCTACAGTTATTGTTCTTCTAAATTTATCATGTTTGCTTTAGTTTCACTGATGTCGTGATTCTAAAATATGAGAAGTTTCTGTGTGGCGATGAATCTAGTTATGAAATTTATATTCATTTGGTAGAAGAAAATCGTTCTACGAAAACTGTGAGTTACTCACTCCCTCACCAGTATGATATTACTTATAGCAGAAATTGAACGAATATGATAGTTCCAAACTGTCCGAAATCTTGTCTGGTTCGACAGTAGACTTTACTTTTATTCATCCTGGAAAACAGGCCTACATTTTTGTAGATATTTCAGTTACTGTGATATATGCTGCTGTGATTTCAAAATGTCGACATTACGCATGACTGGTTGCTAGAAAGTAAATATGTATGATGATTGCCTTTGGTCGCAATATTTCAAGAGTTGTGGTAGTATTCGGATAACACTTTACTAGTTACGAAATTTCTCTGATAAATAAACTAATACTGATAAAATACAATAAGACACACTACTGCATTCTTTGCTGTTAATCAGAGTTTCATTATATGCAGTAATCACCAATAATAGATACATAAGAACAATGAAAGTTCTACAGCAATGATTATTGATTTAGGACTATCCCCAAAACATTAGGAATTCTAGGTTGCTTTGATTTGAAAGTTACTATGTCGATTCCCCGCGTCCAATTCACAAACTGGCCCCTTTAGAGCTCATATCATTGGATGAATTGTAACTTTCTTAAACATCTCGAAATGATAACAATCAGGATTTCTTTTTATCAAATGAAATAACTAGGGTTAGAGTCACTTGTTGTCAAACATTGACCAATAGATTTGCTTCATGGCAACACAAAAAAATCACTTTTAAAGGATACATTGACTGTCTAGTTTTGCATCATCTTCGCTTGCATATCATTTGTGGTTCACATATGTTACCAATTTTCAACTTATAAAATGAAAATATTCCGAAATTCAAATTATGCCTCTTGATTTAATTAATTTTCTTCTTGCAGGTAATGTCTTTCAATATAAACAATTTTATCTGCTGTATAGTAAATGTGGAAGCACCGTATACCAAAAGCGACACTAAACTAACTTAACTTAATCAGTAATTAGGAGCAAGACGACTAAATTCTGTGTAGAGACCAGTGAAGGTTTTCTTTCGAGGATTTATTTCTTCAAAAGTTAAAACCTTCAGATCACATCTAATCAACCGACACTTATAAGGTGCAGCGTTTATGTAATGTGGTACTGAGCTTTTAGCACAANAATTCAAATTAGTGCCTCTTGATTTAATTAATTTTCTTCTTGCAGGTAATGTCTTTCAATATAAACAATTTTATCTGCTGTATAGTAAATGTGGAAGCACCGTATACCAAAAGCGACACTAAACTAACTTAACTTAATCAGTAATTAGGAGCAAGACGACTAAATTCTGTGTAGAGACCAGTGAAGGTTTTCTTTCGAGGATTTATTTCTTCAAAAGTTAAAACCTTCAGATCACATCTAATCAACCGACACTTATAAGGTGCAGCGTTTATGTAATGTGGTACTGAGCTTTTAGCACAAATCTTGTCTTGATTGATTAATTGATTGATTGATTGATAAATTGATTGGCTGATTTATCCATTTGTTGATTATGATTGGTTAATTGGTTGATTTAATGATTGATGAAACATTAATTGATGATTTGTTGCTTGCCTGATTATATTTGATAGGTAGTTATCTTTCTTTGTGTTGTTTGGTCGATGGTATTTCGCTTATTTGATTGATTGATCGAATAATTAATTGATTGATTGATTGATTGGTTGATTGGTGTTTTGATTGGCTGATAGGTCGATCGATTCATTGACTGATTGATTGGTTGATGAATTAGATGATAAATCAATCAATTTATTTGCTTAGTGGTTCATGTCGTTACTTTGAAAAATAAACGACTTAAAAATTGACTCTTTATAGAGCAACTGATTCTTTTCCAATTAGATCCTTGATTGGCTGATTAATTGATTGAATGATTGGTTGATTAATGGAATGATTGATTGATGAAGTGGTTCATTTCGTTATTTTGGCAAGTAAACGACTGGGAATTTGATTCTTTCTAAAGCAGATCATTCTTTTCTGATTGATTGATTGATTGATTGATTGGCTGATTGATTGGTTAATTGGTTAATGAGTTGGTTAGTTGATCAATCCCTTTCTTTGATGGATGATTAGACCATGACCAGACCATGATTCTTCCATCTGCAATTAGATGCCATGACATAACTTTCTGCATTCCAAGTTTCATCATGCTATGGCTTTATTGAGTCATTTCTGTTTTTATCAAATCACTTTGTTTTTTATTTCTGTACCCTGTCTACAAATTATTGAATTTGAAAGAAATCGTTGCAGTCCAAAAACATCAAAACCAGACAGGTGCAAAACTAATTTCAAGAAGACCCTTTTGATATTTTGTGTAAGACTTTACATCCACCCACCTGGGAACGAAATTGTGGATCTTGAAAAGGGCTTGAAAAACAGATTTAGGTTGATGATGTTTTCGTTGGTCAATCTTCAACATCACAAGAAAATTAGTGAAGCAATTTTCATAAATATAATCCGTATTCTTCTGTGAATAACTGAGCAGAGAATTTGGCAGTGCAATAGTGAATTAAGGGAAATTTGTCATCAACAATTCTGTTTTCTCATGATTAATTAAATGAAGCAGTAGGAGAGATCTATTCTTATGGTTAGTATCGAATGGAGAAATCTAAACAATATTATGATCATGAATTTACTTGATTCAAAGATAACGAATTGCTTTAAAGCCAAGAAACCGACTTTGCAAGAATGCACAATTTTTAGGCCTTATCTTCTGACGCTGGATATTATTCAGTTCGGAGTTAACTTTAATGGATGTTTTAGTCAGAATCAGAAATGAATAATTAATTCGTGGATGTTTAAGATGGAATTATGAAGAGAAATATGTATTTACAATTTTTGCATAAATGGTTCAACTGAGTTGTGGCAATGCTGCCAGGATGCACTCTAAGAACTAAGAAGATGTGTTGTAGTTCTTTAAAGATATTATTATCCACCGAAATGCCTCAAAGGATATGTTCAGGTATTGAAATATCATAAAAACGATTTTCTCTGTTTCTCCTTGAAATGTTCGTTCGTGGCTGCTTTGCCTGTTTACGGGTTGTTTTTTTTATTTTTTTTCTAATTTCATATTCTGCTAAAACCAATAATAATGATACAATTATCTGCACCTTTCACAGCGGGAAAAGACATAACGTCATCGAGTTCCAACTGCGAATGGTTAGCGGTCTGGAACTTCCAGACTGAAAGCTTTCGTGTGGACAGACCTGCGATTGCCAAATACCATCAGATGCTTCAGTCACTTGAATTATTTCCTTGTCATTAAAGACCCGTTGTCAACCATGATCCTTTGTGGCTTCAAAGCGGAGTTTCGTGTCATCTGAAAATCATTTTTGGCCTATGTTATCTTTGTTTTGCTTTTAAAGAAGTTTGAAGATCGGCCTTGTGGGGCCTTGTAATCAAATTTTGGTGAATTTTTCAAACAGGAGAACTTTGCTGGAACATCCAGTACTTAGTATAAAGGTGTATTTGCAAGCCTTTCCGTAGTCATTTTTAGTCCGTCAGCCATGCTTCGGTGGAATCCAGAATCCAGATAAATTCTCTTGATTTTAAAGCAAATATGCATTAACGTTCTTCGGTCTTATTAATAAGAAATCGCATTTTCGATAGATTTTAGCTTTCTTTGCTTCTCAAAAGGATGAAGCTTACTTTTTGCCGCTGTTCAATCAATTTAAATCATCATTTTAAAGGTTCTAAAATTAATCCCTCATTTTATTTTATCTATGCATCAAATTTTGAAATATAATCTTGTTGCGGTTACTCTGAAATTGAATAACAATGCAGTTAACGAGAAACAAATGATGTTCAGGAGTTTCCTCAAATCAAAATAGTGCTGCCATGAACTGTGGACAGTATTAGAGCGATGTTTTGGAAAGTTATGAGGAGGTGAATTCATCTTTATTACTGATTTTATAGAACTTAGAACGCTTTCCTTGAATAGCGCAAAATTCGATGCATTACCTTATGTAAGTGGAGAAAATCAAGGCAGTATCGTACGGCATTATCGAAGGTATGTTATGAGCTGTTATTGCGAATGTTGTGTGTCATCTGGTACTATATTCTGCCTCAAATTAGGTGTCACGTGAAAATACCCGCGAATTAATACAACTGCAGTGTTTTGTATGAATGATTTTGCGTTATCACAAATCTCACTTGACATCTTATTTGAGACTGACTATAGTTCCTTTGATGCTCTCATACTGAATGTTACAAAATGTCCTTTGCTTGTTAGAAAAGCCCACTAAAAGAAAACTACTCTTGTTATTTTCAACCTTTTTTAGTTGTTGAATCATATACATGTTACAAGGTCAGATAGACGATTTGATTGATTGATTGATTGATTGATTGATTGATGTTTTGATTGGTTGATTGTTTGATCGATTTTTTGCTTGATGGATTGATTGATGCTTGATTCAGTGATGTTTTGATTGATTGATTGATTGATTGATTGATGTTTTGATTGGTTGATTGATTGATTGATTTTTTGCTTGATGTTTTGATTGATTGATTGATTGATTGATTGTCGGTTCTTGTTTAGTTTCAGCATCTTTTTCTAGCATATCTCCGTGCATCAACATTGAGTTGCAAAAACTTTTTCAAACTTACATTCTATTTTTCCTTGCACCTTTTAAGAATTCGTTATCATCACATTAAAGCCAAAATTGATTTAGAATCGCTCATCATTTTACAAAACAAGCTTTTAATGAAAAGTCCATCACATTGATCAATCAAACCAACTGAATTTAAAGAGAATACATTTTTGTGGTGCACCATAAAGTAGATCATATCAAAGTTTTGGTCTTAGTGACAGAAACAAAACAGCAAAACTGATCTAAGATTGATTGGCTTTTATTCAAGATTAGTTTGTTTTGACTAATTGAAAGTCAAGTTTGTTGTACTCAGTTCGAAGCTCAGATAATATATTGATGTAAGCTTGTAATACCTTATGCATCACTGAGATATCTTACAACACGTTTTGTTACTTTGATCGAAAGATTAGTTCGGAAGACGAAGTAGCTGCACCAAATTGTTCTTGATCTGGTCGAAGGGACAGGCTTTCAGATTTTCTGGTATCGATATTTTTGCAACATACATCATATTCACCAAAGAACCAGCTTGGAAGAGCAACTTTGATAACAAATCGTTCTTTCTCTGGTAGAAGAACCACTTAGATTGAAGCATTTGAGCACAGTCCTATTGAAATATTCATTTTGAAAGTTGATGTTGAAAATGTATGCTTTGATGCAGCTCCGAAAACGATTGAATTTGGCTCATAAACGTAAGTCAAACTTTGGTTTATCTTTTCGAATGAGGAGTTTGTAAGCAGTAATTTTCACAGTCCTATCAACAATGGTTCGTACACCTCTCTCAATTCTTACACATGACGGTCAGCTACAGTATTGATTCGAATATATACTGTTATCATTAGGGTCCTGATACTTAATAAATTAATGGTAAAAGATCTAAAAACTAATTACAAGAGTCCAATACAGTCCAATCCAAAGATAAAATAATTTTACATCAAATAAAATGAGTTTCTAAAAATCGTCTAAAAAGAATTCTAGATTCAATCTTTCTGGCACTTAGTGGTAAGTCATTAAATTCTTTTCCTGCCAGATAATAAAAACCTTTGCGTCCAAGTTCTGTTTTCACTCGAGGCAACTTAACGAGATGTTGGTCGTTTCTAGTATTTTTCCCATGAGCATTTAAAACGAAGTAATCTTTCATTGGATCACAGACATTGCCTTGTAAGGTATCAAACACCAAATTACAGGACCTCTTTTTCATTCCTGCTTCGATACTAGGCACACGCAAGCTGACAGCTGCAACCTTGGTCGATCTAATAACATCAAGGCTTCTACGCTCAAGACTTTAAATTCTTTTCTTGTATGATGAAGACCATCCGAGGGACAGCGAACCACAATATCGATTTATAGTTCAAGAAAGATTTCTGCAGTAGCTCATGATACACAGACATCTCTCAGGGAGGTGAAGAACGTTTCTCTTCTCTGATCTTATGCAGAAAGGTAGCTAGCCAATGGCTGAACATTGCATAAACGACAGCAACGGCAAAGCTCAAATTTGTTTCTTTAACACGATTTCTAACTAGGATTAATGTAACAATTGTTTCTGACGGTTTCAAAGAAATGAACTGGTCTCACATATCACTCTATGATTGCAAATTGGCGTTCTTTTTTGTTTTGAAGTTGCGACGGAAAACGAGAGGACTGAACAGCTACGTAGGACCATATATGGAGCTTAATTAAAAGCGTTAGGCCCATTTATAAAATATAAGATATAACCGCCGCCAGCCCGATTTTTTCGCGCAGTTCTGATGAGAATCAACTAATTAATTTTATATGGCCTAAGCTTGTCTGGAAGAAAGCTACGTTTAGAAGTCATCATTGCAAATACGCGGTAACTATCTGGTTCTCGGCATCTTTTTGGAGATTAAGAACGGTATTACTGAGCATCATTTTACCCTGTTATTTCATGTCAACTTTGAGAGTTGTGGTAGAATTATCCGCCAGTCTTGAGCATTTGTATATACTTCGAATAAATAACTCATTTGATTTGTGCATATGGTTTCAGACTGGTAAGAAAAGTCTTGTTATTTGGAATTGTCTGACAGTGTTTGGATTTAGAGCAGTCTTTTATCGTTCTTCAAGCTGAATGTGATGTTTTGGTGTGTTAGTGAGCCAGATTCATATTTTTCAGTGGTAGGTGTGAGGAGTTCAGAATTGTATTCAGGATATAATTTTCTGCTCCAAAAGACAGGAGGCTCGGCAGACTTTGGAGAGACTCTTGTTTTTCATTAACGAGCAATGTTAGTGAACCGTTTTTACGATTTTTCTGTTAGCTTGAGAACCAAATTACTTCTCTGAAAAGGTCTACTGTTTTGAGATTCTGGTAGACCTATGGTGAAGTGAAGGTGAAGTTGCGTTTTTCAGCGCCAAGCACTGGGATCGCAGAAATAGAGCAGACCTAATCGAGTCCGTGACCCCTTGTCATGAACAAGTGGTGGGGTCCTACCGGGTATCGAACCCACTCCGCCTGACTGTTCTGGCTGCAAAGTCAGAGGATTACACCACTGCGCCATCAACACCGATCAAACACACAATAAGAGTGCCACATTCTGAAAAAGACAATGATGTATACAATGACACATTCTCGTTGCAAAATAGACCTTTTTTCCGGAATAGAAAACGAGATTCTAGAGAACGATTCTGACAGGAAATCAAATTTGGTCGCAACTGTTTAGGCTTCGAATGGTGAAGATTTATCAGATTCAACTGCTAGATTCACACTTCAAGTCTGATAGAGTAAAAGGTCTATTGTATTGGGGTAATTTTTGGGCAGACAATGCTTGATCGCTTGGCCAGAGATGAAGACTTCCTACTCCAAACTCTGGGTAAACCAGCAAGCATTGTCTGCCAAACTCCCAGACATTTGAAATGAATGCTTAAATACATCTGCTCAATTCATGGAAGCAATTCATCGACATTTTAGTATCCCTGACTATTTCATCTATTGTTGCAGACTGTTTTAATATCTTGATTCAAGGAATGAATGTTCCTTAATTGTCATTGCATCTCAAGTAAGAGCATTAAAATCAGATTCTGCCTTATCTCGGAATCTCACGTAAATCCTAATCTACAAAATGCAAAATCTAAATATCAAGATGTGGTTTCACACACGAGAAGCTGGATTTGAAATTCTGATTTGCTTCTAACGAGCGAAAGATTCAAGCAGTTTGAGCGTAATAACTGACGGCTAGTNGTTTGTTTTGACTAATTAAAAGTCAGGTTTGTTGTACTCAGTTCGAAGCTCAGATAATATATTGTTGTAAGCTCGTAATACCTTATGCATCACTGAGATATCTTACAACACGTTTTGTTACTTTGATCGAAAGATTAGTTCGGAAGACAAAGTAGCTGCACCAAATTGGTCTTGATCTGGTCGAAGGAACAGGCTTTCAGATTTTCTGGTATCGATATTTTTGCAACATACATCATATTCACCAAAGAACCAGCTTGGAGAAGCAACTTTGACAACAAATCGTTCTTTATCTGGTAGAAGAACCACTTAGATTGAAGCATTTGAGCACAGTCCTATTGAAATATTCATTTTGAAAGTTGATGTTGAAAATGGTGTGCTTTGATGCAGCTCCGAAAACGATTGAATTTGGCTCATAAACGTAAGTCAAACGTAAGCCAAATTTTGGTTTATCTTTTCGAATGAGGAGTTTGTTGGCAGTAATTTTCACAGTCCTATCAACAATGGTTCGTACACCTCTCTCAATTCTTACACTTGACGTTCAGCTACAGTATTGATTCGATTTATAGTTTGAGGAAGACTGCAGTAGCTCATGATACATATACATCTCTCAGGGAGGTGAAGAACGTTTCTCTTCTCTGATCTTATGCAAAAAGGTAGCTAACCAAGGGCTGAAAATTGCATAAACGACAGCAACCACAAAGCTCAAATTTGTTTTTTTGCCACGATTTCTAACTAGAATTAATGTAACAATGGTTTCTGACGGTTTCAAAGAAATGAACTGGTATCACATAGCACTCTATGATTGCAAATTGGCGTTCTTTTTTGTTTTTGAAGTTGCGACGGAAAACGAGAGGACTGAACAGCTACGTAGGACCATATATGGAGCTTTATTAAAAGCGTTAGGCCCATTTATAAAATATAAGATATAACCGCCGCCAGCCCGATTTTTTTTCGCGCAGTTCTGATGAGAATCAACTAATTAATTTTATATGGCCTAAGCTTGTCTGGAAGAAAGCTACGTTTAGAAGTCATCATTGCAAATACGCGGTAACTATCTGGTTCTCGGCATCTTTTTGGAGATTAAGAAAGGTATTACTGAGCATCACTTTACCCTGTTATTTCATGTCAACTTTGAGAGTTGTGGTAGAATTATCCGCCAGTCTTGAGCATCTGTATATACTTCGAATAAATAACTCATTTGATTTGTGCGTATGGTTTCAGACTGGTAAGAAAAGTCTTGTTGTTTGGAATTGTCTGACAGTGCTTGGATTTAGAGCAGTCTTTTATCGTTCTTCAAGCTGAATGTTATGTTTTGGTGTGTTGGTGAGCCAGATTAATATTTTTCAGTGGTAGGCGTGAGGAGTTCAGAATTGTATTCACGATATGATGGATTGATGCCAATTCTGAAAACGGCAAAGACGTGGTAGACCTAGACACGGAATTTGTGTTTAATTGATTCAAACATTCTCAAAACAGTAGGCCTTCTGAACTTTCTGCTCCAAAAGACAGGAGGCTCGGCAGACTTTGGAGAGACTCTTGTTTTTCATTAACGAGCAATGTTAGTGAACCGTTTTTACGATTTTTCTGTTAGCTTGAGGACTAAATTACTTCTCTGAAAAAGTGTACTGTTTTGAGATTCTGGTAGACCTATGGTGAAGTCAAGTTGAAGTTGCGTTTTTCAGCGCCAAGCGCTGGGATCGCAGAAATAGAGAAGACNACGAGATTCTAGAGAACGATTCTGACAGGAAATCAAATTTGGTCGCAACTGTTTAGGCTTCGAATGGTGAAGATTTATCAGATTCAACTGCTAGATTCACACTTCAAGTCTGATAGAGTAAAAGGTCTATTGTATTGGGGTAATTTTTGGGCAGACAATGCTTGATCGCTTGGCCAGAGATGAAGACTTCCTACTCCAAACTCTGGGTAAACCAGCAAGCATTGTCTGCCAAACTCCCAGACATTTGAAATGAATGCTTAAATACATCTGCTCAATTCATGGAAGCAATTCATCGACATTTTAGTATCCCTGACTATTTCATCTATTGTTGCAGACTGTTTTAATATCTTGATTCAAGGAATGAATGTTCCTTAATTGTCATTGCATCTCAAGTAAGAGCATTAAAATCAGATTCTGCCTTATCTCGGAATCTCACGTAAATCCTAATCTACAAAATGCAAAATCTAAATATCAAGATGTGGTTTCACACACGAGAAGCTGGATTTGAAATTCTGATTTGCTTCTAACGAGCGAAAGATTCAAGCAGTTTGAGCGTAATAACTGACGGCTAGTTTTTTTGTAGGGAATGCATCGTCAAATGTAACCATTCAGCTCGCCATATGCAAACATTTGGCTCTACAATATGCCATAACTTTCTGGAGGAACTAGACTAGACTGAGCTGGAAGCTGACAAGTTATTTCGGATTATTGACGGTGAAGGATCGTCAATAGATGCATTCAATTCCATGCATTTCATTGAGATGCTCCAGTCATCTATTATCATGCATCATTGTAACTTATATTACTATCAGGTGTTGTTTTTGCTGTTTTTGTTGACAACTTTACCGTCGGAAAATTTTGTTTCTTTGCCCCCCCCCCCCTATGAATTCAAGGTTGGTATCGGCCCTAAGTACAATTTATAAGCAAAGTATAGCCATAATATTTGAGTAAAAGTAAGAAGCTTAACATTTATTTGGAAACATTCCACTCTCTGATGTAATTTTGGTTGCTGTTGTATTAGACAGCAAAGCTTTTAGCTCAGCTATGTTAGGAAATACACAGGGGATGCTAATCTTAGAATATGGTAAGAAATTTAAACAGCTTACAACCGCGGAAAAGATGACTATAAACATTTGGATCTATTTGGATTTTACGACAAAGTTTTACTGTTTGGTCGTTCACCAGTGCGTCACTTCCGTAAATTTTGACTAGCTGACGCTGCGGCAAAGATGATGTATGAAATTTGAAAGCATTTTATATTGAAACAAACTGCTTCACTTCAGATCAGTGCTTCAGTTCAGTAAACTCTGACCAGCTGACGCTGCTGCAAAGACAATATCCGAACTTTGGAAGCATTTTGGAAGAACATTGACTCAGTTTGAACCTAAACTAGACATTGTATTTCATTGAAACAAGCAACAATAACATTACAATGTTTGTCCATTTTTCGAGGAGATGTTTGTCAGCTGAAGTTCGTTAGAAATGAGTTATTATCAGGTATTCTGTCCAATTATAGGCCCGTGATGGTTGATTTTTCTCCGCAGTTCTCTATCTTGTTCGAGCTTGTTCAGATCATGATATTTTTCCAAAGCGAGTCAATATTATCAATTAAAGAACATATTATCGCAGAAAAGCTGGAACTTTCTATGACAGACAGTATATTCCTCAACTCGGCTTTTTATACACAAATGAATCAAGTATAAATGGTTTGGCTTTTCATAGCTTACAAGTAGACCAAAAACTAGGCTTTTCACAGTTTTCCACGTATTAATGCAATGAATATAGCTTCACTATTTTTAATGTAGATGCTTTATGATGTTTGTAAATATGCAATCTTATTTCATCTCTGTATATTTTTCCGTTTTCTGCCAATTTGTTGACTTGAATTAGTTTAGACGTTATATTTATAGCGATGTAAGTTGCCAACGTTAAAGAGGTGATGATGATGATGATGATGATGATGATGATGATGATGATGATGGTAATGGTGATGATGATGATGATGATGATGATGATGATGATGATGATGGTGATGATGATGATGATTATTATTATGATGATGATGATTATGATTATGATTATGATGACGAAGGGGCGTAGGAACATATGCATCATCTAGAAGGCTACAAAATTGATGCTGTTAGTCGATGCTTCCATGCTTCATTTTAAACCAGGAATAGACAAAATCGGCTGAGGTCTTACACCCATTTCAAGTCATGTGATCAACTCCTTGATAAAACGTCTTTTAATTTCTCTAACATATTTCGTGTCATTCAAAGTTGTGCCATCAGTGTAAAAATACGGCATCATACTAAAACTTCCCAATAGTATGGTCACATGACTTGAAATGGGTAAAACAAACCTTAGCTGATTAGGTCTATATGCAGTTCGTATAATCAATCATCTAAGCCATAACTAATCATAGATTTTTACATTCCAGGGAGAAGTAAATTGGAATCCAAAGATTATATGCGGACAGAATAATGACGTTTGGGATAAGAAGTGCTCCATTAACTGTTAACTTGATGCTACTCCCCTAATGAACGACAATTGCCAGCATTTGGAATTAACACAAGACTGAGCATGTTGGAAAACATAATTGTGATATTCTTCATATTTCTAATTCAAGATGCCCCAATTCTTGAGTCAGGTATTTATCTTCATTTACTACTTTATTTATCCTCTATCTTATTCATGTCTGCTAAAGATTTTCATAAAATATTTGATTTGTAATTTGACAAAATCTGGATATCTTAAAATTGATCTTCAGTTTAATAATGTTTTGTCTATCATAAATTCCGTGAATGTTCTCATCCAGGTTTTTATCATTCAAATTAGCAACATTTATTAACTTGCTAATTATCTGACCAGGTTTAATTTGAACTTATCCTCCCAAATCCTTACAAACTTCTTGCCAGACGAAATTGAGATGTCTTCGTTGGGAAATTTTGTTGAAGGAATACTAAGACATTTCCTACTTGCT
Organism: Aurelia aurita complex sp. Pacific; assembly: GCA_004194395.1. Lineage (NCBI taxonomy): Eukaryota > Metazoa > Cnidaria > Scyphozoa > Semaeostomeae > Ulmaridae > Aurelia > Aurelia aurita complex sp. Pacific. The sequence goes on along the minus strand of REGL01000401.1, from coordinate 119,165 downwards.
ACGACAGCAAAATATTTTGTTAAACAGATGTTTGTGGCGCAGTCACAAGTCCAAAACTATTTGCTAAATTGTTTTTGCTTCTTTGGCCACAGCCTAATAGCTACACGTTCCTTCAATTTTCGACAAATATTTTCGAGCTCGAAATTGGAATACTATATTTACAACCACTTGCTCTTCCATTTCCTTTATCAGAAAAATCAGTTACAAAAAGCAAGGCAAAATCGATAAACTTAAAAATCAATCTTCAATTAATCCAATAGTTAGATTTTNCCTTGAAGGGGCCCGTAAAAATATCGTTCGACAAAATTATTTATTGCTGTAAAATCTCTTTACAGCAACTTTTATGGCCATCTACCTGCCTTAAACATAGAAATAAGGAAATATTTTTCTTATGGCTATGCTTAAAAGATTTGTGTCCGTGTCGTGCTTTCAAAGTCACCTCGTAAAAGCGAATCTCTTCATTGTTTACCGTGAATATCACCTCCTTAATGACTTTTTCATGGAATATTTAAACAATTTTTCTAAATAAGCTGTGTTAAAAAGGGCGTTTCCCTCATTCTCCGAGAGTCTGGAGGGCATGGTCCCGGAAAACTTTCTTGGGGGCTTCGCCCCCTTGCCCCCCTCGAGGCCCGATCCTAAGAATTGCTCCAGGGCCCGAGCTGGCTCTCAACGGCCCTGTGCATCATTGTAACTTATATTACTATCAGGTGTTGTTTTTGCGGTTTTTGTTGACAACTTTACCGCCGGAAAATTTTGTTTCTTTGCCCCCCCCCCCCTATGAATTCAAGGTTGGTATCGGCCCTAAGTACAATTTATAAGCAAAGTATAGCCATAATATTTGAGTAAAAGTAAGAAGCTTAACATTTATTTGGAAACATTCCACTCTCTGATGTAATTTTGGTTGCTGTTGTATTAGACAGCAAAAGCTATGTTAGGAAATACACAGGGGATGCTAATCTTAGAATATGGTAAGAAATTTAAACAGCTTACAACCGCAGAAAAGATGACTATAAACATTTGGAGCTATTTGGATTTTACGACAAAGTTTTACTGTTTGGTCGTTCACCAGTGCGTCACTTCCGTAAATTTTGACTAGCTGACGCTGCGGCAAAGATGATATATGAATTTTGAATGCATGTGCTTCAGTTCAGTAAACTCTGACCAGCTGAAGCTGCTGCAAAGACGATATCCGAACGTTGGAAGCATTTTGGAAGAACATTGACTCAGTTTGAACCTAAACTATCCCAATAGTATGGTCACAAGACTTGAAATGGGTAAAACAAACGTTAGCTGATTAGGTGTATATGCAGTTCGTATAATCAATCAACTAAGCCATAACTAATCATAGATTTTTACATTCCAGGGAGAAGTAAATCATTGGAATCCAAAGATTATATGCGGACAGAGGAATGACGTTTGGGATAAGAAGTGCTCCATTAACTGTTAACTTGATGCTACTCCCCTAATGAACGATAATTTCCAGCATTTGGAATTAACACAAGACTGAGCATGTTGGAAAACATAATCGTGATATTCTTCATATTTCTAATTCAAGATGCCCCAATTCTTGAGTCAGGTATTTATCTTCATTTACTACTTTATTTATCCTCTATCTTATTCATGTCTGCTAAAGATTTTCATAAAATTTTTGATTTGTAATTTGACAAAATCTGGATATCTTAAAATTGATCTTCAGTTTAATAATGTTTTGTCTATCATAAATTCGGTGAATTTTCTCATCCAGGTTTTTATCATTCAAATTAGCAACATTTATTAACTTGCTAATTACCTGACCAGGTTTAATTTGAACATATCCTTCCAAATCCTTACAAACTTCTTGCCAGACGAAATTGAGATGTCTTCGTTGGGAAATTTTGTTGAAGGAATGCTAAGACATTTCCTACTTGCTACGACAGCAAAATATTTTGTTAAACAGATGTTTGTGGCGCAGTCACAAGTCCAAAACTATTCGCTAAATTGTTTTTGCTTCTTTGGCTACAGCCTAATAGCTACACGTTCCTTCAATCTTCGACAAATATTTTCGAGCTCGAAATTGGAATACTATATTTGCAACCACTTGCTCTTCCATTGACTTTATCAGAAAAATCAGTTACAAAAAGCAAGGCAAAATCGATAAACTTAAAAATCAATCTTCAATTAGTCCAATAGTTAGATTTTGAACACTTTGAAGACAAGTTAAAAATAGATCACAAATTATTTGAATTTTGGAATTCGTTGGTCAAAAGTTAATGAAGAGAGTGAATTAATGGAACCGATAGCCAATGAAAATCAGGAGTAAAAATAATCCTAATTAACGAAAGAGTAAATTCGTCAGCAAAAATGTAATTAGAAGCAGCTTGTGTGTTGCAAGAAACCTTTCGAAATAAGAATCGTTTGTTTTTAAGATTTCGTTCATTGGATTAAAATAAGATTAATTTTTAAAAGTAAACAGAGGTCTAAATATCCAATTTGGTATCGTAATTAAGGCTGTTAGGCCAACTCTACTGCTTTAAAGTCAGACAGGCTAGCGAAAAGAGTCGCTTTTCTTTGGTATATTAGATACAGGGGTAGGGAGCTGGCGAGAAATCTAAAACTTGTCTAGGAAATATGCATGGATATAAATATCCAATTTGGTATCGTAATTAAGGCTGTTAGACCAACTTTTACCTCTACTGCTTTAAAGTCAGACAGGCTAGCGAAAAGAGTCGCTTTTCTTTGGTATATTAGATACAGGGGTAGGGAGCTGGCGAGAAATCTAAAACTTGTCTAGGAAATATGCATGGATATAAATATCCAATTTGGTATCGTAATTAAGGCTGTTAGACCAACTTTTACCTCTACTGCTTTAAAGTCAGACAGGCTAGCGAAAAGAGTCGCTTTTCTTTGGTATATTAGATACAGGGGTAGGGAGCTGGCGAGAAATCTAAAACTTGTCTAGGAAATATGCATGGATATAAATATCCAATTTGGTATCGTAATTAAGGCTGTTAGACCAACTTTTACCTCTACTGCTTTAAAGTCAGACAGGCTAGCGAAAAGAGTCGCTTTTCTTTGGTATATTAGATACAGGGGTAGGGAGCTGGCGAGAAATCTAAAACTTGTCTAGGAAATATGCATGGATATAAATATCCAATTTGGTATCGTAATTAAGGCTGTTAGACCAACTTTTACCTCTACTGATTTAAAGTCAGACAGGCTAGCGAGAAAAGTAGCTTTGCTTTGGTATATTAGATACAGGGGTAGGGAGCTGGCGAGAAATCTAAAACTTGTCTAGGAAATATGCATGGATATAAATATCCAATTTGGTATCGTAATTAAGGCTGTTAGACCAACTTTTACCTCTACTGATTTAAAGTCAGACAGGCTAGCGAGAAGAGTAGCTTTGCTTTGGTATATTGGAGGGGGCTTGAAGAGAAAGCTAAAACTAGTCTAGGAAACATGTATGGATATAAATATCCAATTTGGTGTCGTAATTAAATTTGTTAGGCCAACTCTTAACCATAAAAGATAGGCTGGAGAAAAGAGTCGCTTTGCTTTGAGTTCAGTATTCGCTTCATACCAGAATAGGCCAATACGCCAATCTCCATAATTCTCTTGATTAAAGATGGAAAAGTTTGTCAAAATGTTTAAGAAATATAAACTGTTATACCGATAAAAGGAATTCTAGAAATTTCATTTGTTGCTTAGCTAACTCGAAACTCCTAACCCAATTTTAGATGTCGCATCTTTGAGGGCTAATATGTTTACACCTGGTTTACACGGTGTTAAAGCTTAGAATAGTTGTCTTGCCAACGAAAAATTTTCTATGATGGTGCATGTATGTAAATCACAGCGGTGTTGTTGTTGCTGTTGTTGTTGTTGTTTTTGTTGAGCTAAGGCCTCCTGACAATCAGTCTTTATAGTTTTGGCCCATGAGAACTTAACTAAAAACAGATGTATACCGAAAGTTTTTGCTTTCAATTCAAAGTTTGCATCTGTTGTTAGCAACTCGTTTGCAAATTCGCTTTGTTTTTCATTCCTGCAGGCAGAATGTGTTATGAACTTTTTAGTTGGTCATGGACATACTGAAACATATCACATACATTAAATAAAAGCTAAAGTTATAGGCGGAATGAGATTTTTTAGTTTTATATTGTCATGGAAATACTGAAAACAAATCACTGAATATCAATCGACAACTAAAAACATGAACCAAACGATTCTCGTCTTTGAATAATGCTTTTAAATGTGGGAAAATGTGGTTATGATGTTTTAAGAGTGTAATCATGAATTGCCATAGAAACTTTATGAAACAAATCACGAAATTTAGTCCCACAACTAAAATAGCTTCAAGTTGCAGAGATAGGGTGTGAAAATATTGACCTGTGTACAAATAAGAAAGGCAGATTGAGGGTGGCAAGAAATTCCAGAATATGAATAATGAAAAGGCTTCATTTGTTCTTGAGCTCAACCACAACATTGAAACTGATAGAGAAGGACTATTCGGAAAGGTCACATCTAGCCGCAAAGCAGCTGGTGAAATTATTTAAAATGTCTGATAACGATCTGTGTTGCAAAAACAAATAAAACAAATATCAATCAAAATGACTGGGTAGAACATAAACAGAATTTTGAGTATTTCGTAAACATATAAATTCATTAGGCCACACATGCCGGTGGTTATATTCAAGTGAGATTGTAAACAGTAATATTTTGATCGGGGATATTTATCATCTAAGAGATCCATCTGTTCTTGTTAACATTAGATTGTTTTGAACAATCGTAAATTATTCAAAATCCTTTTCTAATTAATTCAGCGATATCTCATCAGAAATATTTGTCATCATCTATCACGTCACTTCTATGAACAATTTTGCTGTCAAACGATGCTAATAATTTCCAAGACTGATTTGAAATGCACGATTTATTTGCCCATTAAGTTATCACAAAATCGATCTTTGTTTTTCTTGAGATGTAACAGATGATTTTTTAATCTAAAGTCTGTCTCAAATTGAATGTCACTTGAAAATGTCCAGGAATAAAAACAATTGAAGTGCTTTGCATGGGTAATTCTACGCTATCGAAAATTCCACGTGACATCCGTTTTCACGTGACATCCTTGTGACATCATATTTATGAGAGACTTTAAACTTGGCTGTATATTTAATATGGCCTGACCCTTGTAAAGAAAACCAGGGATAGAATTAACGTAAAAACCCGCGTATAAGCCGCACTCTTTGTCCATATTTTCTCTCCAATGTTAGGGTTGCGAAGAAAATCAATTTCAACGGGTGCATCCAACGATTTATTATATTCTGTCTGGCTTAGATATATGTAAAAATATATGTCTATATCAAGGAATTTATAACGATTTTTGTCATCTTTAAACAGCTTCGTCACCAAAACGAGTTGTCTTCCAAACATTCTCCAGTGATTTCTTTGTCACGTGTTATGGGACGTGTGCACCATCCAAAAATGGTAAGTAAAAGTATCTTTCTGAACTTGATTCCGTTCATGACAGGATAAATTTGAAAACGATGCGTTTTGAAAATGATCTGTTGTCAGTGTTCACGCCAAAAACGGAGACGTTTGAATACACTTTGCATTCCTTTGCACTGAGGCCGTTGATTACAATAGATTGGCGCCTTGATTGGCGCCTTTTTGACGGCTACTAACAGAAAGCTTTGTTTGTTGAAAAGGGGATTAGCAACACTGTTTTGCTGGAGCAATTTAACGCCTACCGTATTCATAGCGTATTCATTTGAAAATGGAGCAATGTTAACGAATCGTTAACGGGCAGCGTTTTCATCAACAAATAGAAATAGAAAATAGAAATGAAAACGGAGCTGTGTGAGAGTAGCCTGGGACTACCGGGTGCCCCAAAATGATGTATTATTGTTTGATTGCTTACATGTCCATAACCAATTAACCGATTTTCAAACACTTTGTTTTGTTTGATTGCCTAAAGGCTAAATTGTATTTTAAGATGTTGGTTGTGGTTTTACCAGTTTTTGAAAATCGGTTCATTGGTAATGGACATATAAGCAATTAAACGATAATACATCATTTTGGGACACCCGGTATAACAAACGATGAGATTTACATTAGGCAATTTTGCTTGAATTCTGATTCTTTTTAATTCCAGGCAATTAAAAGGTCTGTTTCATCCAGCATGCCTTGTATGTGCCGTCTATTGTAATCTCTCACTTTTCCTCACCTCTAGGTTTCACAAGTGCTATAGACAACCTCCACTGCGAAGGAGACAAAATTCGGCTGAAATGCGAAGAGAACCACGTGATCAAAATTAGTTTTGCCTTTTATGGTAAATTATGGGCTGGGCAGGAGCTTTGTCGTGACATATCAGCAGTATTAGAACAGTGCCGTAAAGATGTGACAGATATCGTCAGTAAAGACTGCGATGGAAAAGGACGTTGTGTGTTTACTGTTGATGAGAAAAGATTTGCAGAATATTGTCAAGCTACTTATTTTTATTTGGATGTTCGGCACACCTGTGGTAAGTCTTTTAGCAATATTTTCTAGCCTCACTACTCGAGGACCCTCAACTTACATCAGATAGCGTGATAATATCATTTACACAGTTTCTGCTTTTTCGAGTTTGTATCAATAGTGACAAAATTAAACCAATACGTCTACCTCTTACTGTATGTAATTCAAGCAGTAGACGTGATGTGCTTTAATTCTATGCTCAGAAAGGAAGCACACGTCTCGTCGATCATTGTGAGAAGGGGAGTCGTACTTGAGTTAAATTCTGAGAATAACAATGAAATTCTTGCCAGAGTTTGAAAGCCATTATCAACACAGAACAATTTGATTGCATTTGATACATGTTATTTTGTTTAAATTCAGAATATAAGCCGTCAACAATAAAAAGGCCTGCATTGCCATCGACAACTCGAAGAGCTGCAACAACACGAGCAAGAACGACTCCAAAGAGAACTACAAGATTGCAACCAATTACGATTTACAAAGACAAGAAGGAAACGACATCTGAGGATTTGGATAACACAGACCGTAGCACAGCAAATTCCCAACGAAAGACAAACAAACAAGGTACTACTACAAATAGATTTAGGCCTAATGATAAAAGTACCAAAACAGTGACACCAAACGGTTCTGGGTCGCATGGTACTTCGTCACAGGGCACAGAGACAACGCATTCACCAATATCTAGTAGTTCAACAAAAGTGACAAAAGGTGCCAAAAATGTTCCAGTCCCAAAAATTAACACTTCAGTTGCGACAAGCCTAGGCCGAAGTGCAAACAAAAAGGGGTCGCTTTATTGGTTGCTGACTGCATATTCACTGGTTACTGACAAGAGTTTCATCAAAGGTAAAACATATTATTTAAGTTTTAGATCTTATTTCTTTCACACCTGGTTGGACCAAAGCATTTAATATCAACATTAAATCGTTATTTGCAGGGGGCATGATAAATAACTTTTAAAGTGATCTGAATTATGCCTGTTTATTGTCTAATATTTGACAGGTTTTACCACGTTACACGGGCAGATCTGGTAAAAATAACATCTGTGATATTTTATCGAAACTCCCATACAAATGGTTATGCCATTGCATCTGCAATATTGGGCGCTGTAATCTGTGGAAAGAAAACTTTTATCTCATGTGAAAGAATGACGACCAAATGAACCTGCAACAAGGGAGAAAACTGTTAAATCCTGCCAGAGAAACAACGAATTAAACTGAATTTCATTTCGTTTTTCTTCCATTTTAAACCCGTGACCCTGAAAGGAAAGAAGTAAGTTAACAGCTGCAATGAAGAGCAACGTTGAATAGCCAAAGCCAAGTTATCTCTCCTTACAGGATTTCAGGTTAATACCTTAACTTTCTCTGGCAAGATTTTAGCAGATTTTAACAGGCTAATCTTGCTGTTATTCGTTTACAGTAGTAAACAGTTTTTTTCCAAAGATTACAATGTGTAATGTTGCGTTTGTGGGTTTATTACTGAGTCCGTTATTTAAGGCTATTCTTGAGCACTGAAAGTGTCAACAAAATTTAAGCATTGAAGCTCGTCATTAGATTGCTTTTGTATCAGGTCACCTAAATTTTTAGCTGAAATGTTTAACAATTTCTAAACAAACTCCAACCTCTGTCTAATTTTCAGCGAACTCGACGCATATGGTCCTTGCAATTATTCTTGCATTGTTCATTGCTTTAGTTCTAAGTACGTGTTTTGTGCTGGATCATTGCCGTCGCGTTAAACGACGAAACGCGTTGAAAGAACTTCAAGAAGCGGAAAGTTTGACCCTCAATATAGAAAATGGTCCGCCACAGCCGCATCCTGGAACAATGCGGCCTAAAAATCGATCACGTAGTAATTCAGTTGTGACGAACGGACGCCCGAAACATAACAGTCTCGAAGAAGTCAATCATAATGGAAACAACGAACGCTTACCGCTTATCCCGCTTACGGCAAGTTTAGGAGATATCGATCCAGAAAGATTTACAGAGACATCATTTATACGCACTTCGACAATGGATATGTTACCGCCACCGCCGGCGGAATTACTTGCTGATACGCCACAAGATAAAGGCGGTTTTCTAGACGATAACCAGTCGGATACGTCAACAATATCAATTCCGCCACCGGACGGATTCGGCGATTACGACAAGGAGGAACTCAGAGTGAAAATACAAAATTTCACTCCGGAAGTTATTATCACAAGTCCAACTCCGACGAACAGTTCGGTTTCATCATCGCACGCCATATTTCCATTCCCTGGTAAAAGTCTACAATCCGTTCCAAAGATTGATAACTCACAGAGATTAAACAATGAGTTCTATTCTGCAACCGCGACTTTACCACGTGATGGCAACCTATTGCAAAATCACGTGTCAGTGCAAACCAATGATCTAAGAGATGGTAGCTTTGACAAACCAATGAAATTAGAGAATCCTGGTCACGTGTCCATGAGATCACCTAATTATGAAGTATCTGATATTTACGCAACGACGGACAAGGTTTCTAATATTGGACCTCTCGATCTTGAAGCATTTGAAATGCATGAATCGCGTGGCATTTTAAATTTCGCCGGAGCAGATAACGATGAAATGAGGACTGATTGGGCGTTACCACCGCCTGGGTTTAGTGATTCGTTTGGAGAAGGCTTGAACAACGAAACTGATTTAGGAATTACAATTCCTGAAAATATTTGCGGAGGTCAAACTGCACAGAATACAAAAAGAGGTCGCTTGCTGGTCATAAAATCACCAAATGCTGCCCAAGATGGAGAAAGAAAGACGCATAGTTGTAAAAATGCTTCGTTTTCACTGCCAGAAAACTCTCATCAAAATATCACTGAAACTAGAAACGAAGAGGAAAATTCATTTGAAAGGAAAGATGTTGTCATGGAAAAGAAAGATTGCATAGCTAAAGGTTTAGAGCCAGGCCATGATGGAGGATTACCGAACGGCAAATGCCTCAAGAATGCCCCAAAAGTCAACGGCACGCAAAGCCGACCGGACGCGGATCCTAATCGACCACCAAGTGAGGGCTCGTCATGTTCGTCGTATGCGGATTCTGAAAGTATGCTTAATATGCAAGGACACACTGGAAAAACAAAACAGATCTTCGCGGTACCAAAACATCGATGCGGAATGGGACATAAACATCCTTGTGTCTGCATTCCCTTACGAACTGGAAGCAGCAGTTTTATATGTTCATGTTTAGAAAAAGCTAAGAATAAATCGTTGAAATGTTGTATGGAAAATTGTCCTGATGTGCAGCAGTCAAGCCAAGGTGCACCGTACAGCTCACAACGGTTACCGCGCGAGAAAGGAAGTGAACGCGAAAGGGGAGCTGCGACGGAAGTCCTCAAGAGGAAGAACTACAACAACACGAAACGATCTTCATCCTTAGAGGATATTTCTAAAAGGCCTCCCGATCGACCGAATTTATCGCCGACTGCAATAACGAAAGACCATCGAAAACTCGGCAAAACCATGAGCGACTCGGCAGCATCGCCTATGGCAAACGGACGTTCCGAAATGAAATCTAAGACGCTTCCGATTTTGCAATCAAAGTTGAAGAAGAAAGCCGCTAATGGCGGGAGTACGGATTGCCGGGAACTTGTAAACATGAAAAGAAACGAACCTAAGCTTATTCCGGTTATTGTTCATTCTTCCGGTTCAACAGGAAAAGGCCGGTTAAAACCTCGCTTTGAAAAAGCTCCTGGTAATGGGCAAGTCTCATCCTCGGGATCTCAATCAAAAATTTCTCGCACGGCTCGATCTGAAGATTCCGATAGCTCTGACCGGAGTGATTCAACCGAAGGCAGTCATTCGAAATCATTGCCGTCATCACCGACCGGAAAGCGAAGACTAAGGAACGGAAATGTGCGCTTGTCCCCTATATGCGAGAATAATTCGAAACGACCACCGATTTTAAACACGACAGGAACAAGAACAATGCCCAGAACATTGCCAAAGAAATCACCAAGATTTAAAATACAAGTCGTCGAAAGTGTACATTATGACAAACGACAACAATTTAATGAAGTTTAAACTAATTTGAAACGAAGCAGAATGCTCTTGTCAATACGCGAAGTTGAAGAAGATCTGGTAAACAACTGTTTGCTACAATTTATGTGAATGAACGGTCATTCTGGTATATTCCTTATAATAATAGTACATTAACAACGTACGTTCTTGAAAACAGTGACCGTTTTAACCGGTTCATTGCTCTTAAATGTTTGCTAATTTGACGCCAATACAACAATAATTTATAACTCTTTTGTTAAATTACAAGGTAATATCTATGATCAAAGAGTGAATGCTAGGGACTGCAAGCAATTGGAGTATTTCTGTTCAGACCAATGCGTGAATTATTTTTAGTATGAATTTCAAATTGATTTTCAGATTCCAAAATAAACTCTCTGTTTCCACGATGTTAAACTTTATAAAATAGAGCAAATTGTTATCATATTTTTAATGATAAAAGATTAATAAACTCCTTCTAGCCCAAATATTAACCATCAACAAAAAGACATGACGCCAATGAATCAAGAAATAATTTCGGCTAAGGTAAACAGCATCAGTTTTTACTATATGTGTTGAATTTTCAACCTTGTGAAATGAAAAATGCATCTCTAAACAGTCCTTAACTTCTCATAATACCAAAATTTCTTCCAACATTTCAATTATAAATCTAATTATTTTCACATATAATTATTCAGAAAGACGAACGCTATAAGCTTCATTAATTTGACATAATTGTTCGTAATACATGTTTTGCTTCTTTTATTAAAAATAAAATTCTTTTTCATGCACTTTTTCACATTTCATTTTTCTGTCACACCTAGTTAAAAATTGTTTTATTTAGAATATTTTAGCTGGTTGAATAATTTATGTAGTCGTTGAAATAGAAGTAGGAATTAGTCATTATAGATTATTCTTAAATGACAAGTGATTATTTTTTGTCACCAAAATTATCATCATGAGTAAGATTAGAAGAATGTTGCAATGTGTGTGTAAATCAAATGTTTTATATATTTCATTTCATGAAAATATCGTATCAAAATAAGATCCTTTATGAAAATCATCGTCTCGTGAAATTTAATTGCTATACCGGGTGTCCCAAAATTATGTATTATTGTTTGATTGCTTACATGTCCATAACCAATGAACCGATTTTCAAAAACTTTGTTTTATTTGTTTGCCTAAAGATTAAATTGTAAGATGTTGATTGCGGTTTTACCACGGCGTTTTCATGTCGAGAAGAAGATCGATAAACCTGCTCAAGTTCAAGCCTTCGATGGCATGAGAAAGAAACGGCCTATTTTTCCAGTCAACATTTTAGATGTGATACAAAAGGCTGAACTCGTGTTCGTATTCTCTGAACTCAGTATTAACTGAATTCGTATTCTCTGAACGACATATATTCTCTGAGCGACATATAAGTTCAGCCTTTTGCATCACAACTAAAATGTTGACTTGGAAAGAAGACCTTTTCTTCTTCATACCATCTAAGGCTTGAATTTGAGCGGGTCTATCCATCTTCTTTTTGACATGAAGAAATCGGCCTAAACAACAAACCAACATCCTCAAATACAATTTAGCCTTTCGGCAATCGGATAGAATAAAGTTTTTGAAACTCAGTTCATTGGTTTATGGACATAAAAGCAATCAAACGATAATACATCATTTTGGGACACCCGGTAGACAAATTCAGCTGCCATTTTTATATGACCATACACTCGGGAAATTAACTCTTTATATGTTGACACACTTACCCGCATCACGCTTTTCTTGGTACAGTGTTCTTTACTTGCAGAAGGTTTGCTCAAAAGGATCTGAATTTGGCTCTGAAGAGCATAGGGCTCGAATCTTTCAAATTTAAAAAAAGGTGGGTGTAATTTTTTTTGCAATTTTCTTCAAATTGAATTACTTGAAAGGTACAAAGGGTGTTTTGCTATCAATCTGCCGTGGAAATTTGTTTATATTTTAATCATTTTCAAAATGGCAGCGCTTTTAGTATTTTTGTAAGAATTCATGGAAAATTTTGAAAAAATTAAAATCATCGTAGATCCTAAACAAACGAAGGTAAAATGGTACAATTTCAAGATGACCATAGTTTATGAAGGTCAAGGTCTACACTATGGCGCCAAGCAAAAATCTGTCACTCTTCTGGTTTTTAATTTCTAAATCTGATGACGTCACAACTTCAAATATAACAAATGCCGCCATTTTGAAACTAGCTAAGATATCTAAAGATTTCCATGGCAAATTTACGGGAAAGTACATAAAATCTCTTTCAAGCCATTTAATTAAAAGAAATATGTAATATAATTTTACACCCACCTTTTTCAAGTTTTGAGACCTATGTTGTTTTGCAGTTAGACTTGCCCCAAGTCTATTTCATCAAAAAAATTTCGTCAAAAAAAATTGAAGGGAAAAGTGAAAAGCGAAATATGTTTTGTAATATACTTTCCGGTAGACTTATTACACTTGACAAAACAGACTTGGGGCAAGTCTATTCTGAAGTGGATGTATACGGTCTAGCTGAATTTGTCTTTTGGGAATGAATGATAACTAAAGAAGAATGGTGTCTGATGAGAAAGTTTGTTACATGGAACTCACAACTTGGTTATCATATCAATTTTTATTTATAAAATACCTTTGTACAATCTGAGAATGATTTAAGTTTGGGAAAAATCAGTGAGTAGGTCTGGGTCCTGGTAAAGTTTTGAAGTGATGCAGTTGTATTATTTTGTCCCATGAACAGTCAGCAATCTAAAAAAGAATGAAAACAATGAATGAAAAAAACAAATCGTAATAAATTCAATTTCAATGCTAGAATCGTAAGCATTTTGAAAAATTTACTGTTACAAGACCTTTTCACAGTTCTATTCTACTGGTTCCTGGAGGCGAACGATGAACGTTCCCAGGACGGCAAGAAATTTACACCGTGCGTACTTTGATCCAAATACATGTACAAAGCTATTTCGTGCGTTGATGAGAGCAATGCACGACTTTGGGATTTGGTTCCACGACATATCAAGGCGAAGGATGCATTTCAGAAGTACTGGAGTCATTGTGATTTGGGTCAATTCAAACTCAGACTTGCCCCAAATGTATTTCGTCAAAAAATTTCAGACAGATAGCACAGATAGACTTACATAGACTACAGTTGACGAAATAGACTGGGGCAAGTCTAATTCAAACTCACATTGACATAAGAAAAATCAGAACAAATACATAGGCCTAGGCTCACCTCCATATCATTTTTCAAATTGAAATCGAGACCAGTCACAAACTCTGAATGAGTTTTTATTGTCTCGATCGGGTGTGAAGCAACTGAGTGGTCCCAAATTCTGAAATGTGAAAGTAAACAAAAAAGAAAACAATCAGTTCATGACAATAAACAATCAGTTCATGACAATAAACATAACAGCTCAGCAAATTGTTGGTTATTAGTTTGAATCAGCAAAAATTATGGTTAAGAGCTGCAAGGCTCTGCTTGAGTTTCTGCCACCAAAAACTGTCCAGAACTTCTTGAAACGAGTTTCTTCGCGAGAATGACTTGAACAAAATAAACATGCAATTTTTCCAATTTTAAAAAGGTGTACCTTAAAGTCTTGTCGTACGAGACAGAGGCAATGACATTTTGCTGACATGGCGAACACTACGGAAGAAAGTAAATGATCAATTTCAATTTTTAGAAGATATGAAAGAATCAAATAGCTATGAAGCATAGAGTAAAAATGAGTGACAAATAAATTCATAGCAATACAAAATATTTGTTTTCAATCAAGAGAAGGCGGATGATAAACTTTCTCTTAGAACCAAATAGCGATAGCAGTCTGCTCTTACCTTAATCCTTCGAGCAGGGTATGTGTGTCCTCTAAGAATCTGTAGTGGAACATTACTTCTGCGAAGATCCCAAACTCTAGTAAGAGAAGCTAATATGTGAGTACATTGCTAGTTGAGAAATGAGATCGTCTATTATTAACAGAAAAATACATGCAGTGCTTTACTTAGCGATATACACAATCCTGCGAAGAATGAACGAAAGGGTATGAAGATACCCTTGAAAGGGAGCCATCGAAGAGGTTCAACTAAGTTTCAAAGCTGTTACACTGTCTTCTAGTTTAGCACCAACAACAAACTCCTCAGAATTAAGAATTTGATGATAGAATAAGAAGTACATATTAAAATTCATGAAGCAGTTGAATAAACAAGTCATTGCCCTAACCTTATAGTTGAATCTGTTCCACTGCTTGCTATAATCGTCTGCCAAAAAGGAGAACATAGAAGAAACGAGCATCAACGTTTTGATAGGAGTTTTGAAACACGATCTTTCAGGCTGAAAGTTTCAGCATGTAAGTTTTATTTGGAGTTATTTAAAATTTACAAACGATCAAAATAAAAATATCTAATTACAAAACGTCACAAACAAAGACTACATAGAAAGCAAACAAAAAGACCAAGTTATACCCCTTTCACACTGGCAAATTTTTATTATTATTATCAATTTCTTTACCGTTGGATACATAAAAAATATAGCTAAAAGTAATCAGCTAATTAATTCCAACGTTAGTTAAATTTTAAAATACAAATGTTACATCAGAAAAAAGGGGATAAAATATTTACAATTCATCAAAAGTATACAGTATAAAGGCATAAAAGTGCATAAAAGCAGATATTCAAATATTATCATCATAAAAAGCCAAAGTTCGGAATAAAAACGCGGCATAATTTACAAGTTGAACCAGCTTAAACTAGACCAGGTTACACAATGTTGCGTTCTAATTGGTCAATCAGCGCATCGAAATCATTTGATTGGTTGGGATTTAACCTGGTGTAGTTAAAGCTGGGTTAACTGCGTAAGTGTGAAAATTGTATTACACTACAAATGAACCATCTGTTTGGCTTTTGCACTGCATCGCTTTTGTTATTGACACACAAATATTTTGGGTAAACTCGAAATAGTACGTGACTTACTGGTTCATACTTTGTCCAATCACAACAAAGCACCTCACCAGATCCAGCAGGGATAACGCTTGTTGATTGGTTAATTCTTAAATCCCATATTCGAATATCACCATCTCCTGAAGCAGAATACACGAGCATCAGAAACATAGACTTTTGGCTATTCTTCAATAGAGTCTGGATCGAGCAATATGTTTGTACATTCTTAATGAAACGTTCGATTGAGTGGCGTAAGAGCTTCTATCACTGTTGTTCATATTCGAAAATTCTACAAAATATATCCAAATATCATTCGATGCAGATTCTTTTTTAGAATAGGTAAAAGGCCTATCATTGGATAAAAGAAATTACAAAGACAAATTGATTGATCCAGGCTTTTTTTAGAATAGCTAAAAGGTCTGTTGACTAAAATAAGAAAGTCTCATCGGAAAATGAGTGGAGGGGGGAGGACAGTATCAAAATACCTGAAGATGACATGAGAACACCAGGCAAATGAGGAGACCATGAGACGCAATAAACCAGACCATGATGAGAATCATAGATCGACACAGGTTGGCAATTGGTTGAATCCCACTGAAAAAGAAAAACTGCAGTTATAACAGCAAATCTTTCATAACAAGCCCGTCTGAATATTCTTTTAAGAGCAAAAGCCCCCTCCCCAATCAGCAGATGTTTCTTACGGGCCTGGTCAAAAGCATGTCCATGAGCATAGGGGATGACCAACGTTTAAGGAAGCTTTTCAGTGAAATAAAAATGCTCGAATGTAGCCGGAAGATTTCGCAGAGATAAAAGAAGAAAGAATTAACACTTACTACTTTCAACGTTTTATCCCAAGAACCAGTGACGAATAATGGAGCATCTCTTGTTAAACTCCAGACAACACTGTTTATCTAAATGAATGAAGACATGCCAATGAACCAACCAATTAATCAATCAATCAATCAATCAATCAAACACTCAAAATCTATCAGTTATTATTATTATTATTATTATTATTATTATTATCAATTTCTTTACCGTTGGATACATAAAAATATAGCTAAAAGTAATCAGCTAATTAATTCCAACGTTAGTTGAAATTTTAAAATACAAATGTTACATCAGAAAAAAGAGGACAAAATATTTACAATTCATCAAAAGTATACAGTATAAAGGCATAAAAGTGCATAAAAGCAGATATTCAAAAATATCATCATCAAANTTCTGAAGTGGATGTATACGGTGTTAGCTGAATTGTCTTTTGGAAATGAATGATAACTAAAGAAGAATGGTGTCTGATGAGAAAGTTTGTTACATGGAACTCACAACTTGGTTATCATATCAATTTTTATTTATAAAATACCTTTGTACAATCTGAGAATGATTTAAGTTTGGGAAAAATCAGTGAGTAGGTCTGGGTCCTGGTAAAGTTTTGAAGTGATGCAGTTGTATTATTTTGTCCCATGAACAGTCAGCAATCTAAAAAAGAATGAAAACAATGAATGAAAAAACAAATCGTAATAAATTCAATTTCAATGCTAGAATCGTAAGCATTTTGAAAAATTTACTGTTACAAGACCTTTTCACAGTTCTATTCTACTGGTTCCTGGAGGCGAACGATGAACGTTCCCAGGACGGCAAGAAATTTACACCGTGCGTACTTTGATCCAAATACATGTACAAAGCTATTTCGTGCGTTGATGAGAGCAATGCACGACTTTGGGATTTGGTTCCACGACATATCAAGGCGAAGGATGCATTTCAGAAGTACTGGAGTCATTGTGATTTGGGTCAATTCAAACTCAGACTTGCCCCAAATGTATTTCGTCAAAAAATTTCAGACAGATAGCACAGATAGACTTACATAGACTACAGTTGACGAAATAGACTGGGGCAAGTCTAATTCAAACTCACATTGACATAAGAAAAATCAGAACAAATACATAGGCCTAGGCTCACCTCCATATCATTTTTCAAATTGAAATCGAGACCAGTCACAAACTCTGAATGAGTTTTTATTGTCTCGATCGGGTGTGAAGCAACTGAGTGGTCCCAAATTCTGAAATGTGAAAGTAAACAAAAAAGAAAACAATCAGTTCATGACAATAAACAATCAGTTCATGACAATAAACATAACAGCTCAGCAAAATTGTTGGTTATTAGTTTGAAGTTTCGTGCCACCAAAAACTGTTCACAACTTCTTGAAATGAATTTCTTCGCGAGAATGACTTGAACAAAATAAACATGCAATTTTTCCAATTTTAAAAAGGTGTACCTTAAAGTCTTGTCGTACGAGACAGAGGCAATGATATTTTGCTGACATGGCGAACACTACGGAAGAAAGTAAATGATCAATTTCAATTTTTAGAAGATATGAAAGAATCAAATAGCTATGAAGCATAGAGTAAAAATGAGTGACAAATAAATTCATAGCAATACAAAATATTTGTTTTCAATCAAGAGAAGGCGGATGATAAACTTTCTCTTAGAACCAAATAGCGATAGCAGTCTGCTCTTACCTTAATCCTTCGAGCAGGGTATGTGTGTCCTCTAAGAATCTGTAGTGGAACATTACTTCTGCGAAGATCCCAAACTCTAGTAAGAGAAGCTAATATGTGAGTACATTGCTGGTTGAGAAACGAGATCGTCTATTATTAACAGAAAAATACATGCAGTGTTTTACTTAGCGATATACACAATCCTGCGAAGAATGAACGAAAGGGTATGAAGATACCCTTGAAAGGGAGCCATCGAAGAGGTGCAACTAAGTTTCAAAGCTGTTACACTGTCTTCTAGTTTAGCACCAACAACAAACTCCTCAGAACTAAGATTTTGCTGATAGAATAAGAAGTACATATTAAAATTCATGAAGCAGTTGAATAAACACGTCATTGCCCTGACCTTATAGTCGAATCTGTTCCACTGCTTGCTATAATCGTCTGCCAAAAGGAGAACATATAAGAAACGAGCATCAACGTTTTGATAGGAGTTTTGAAACACGATCTTTCAGGCGGAAAGTTTCAGCATGTAAGTTTTATTTGGAATTAGTTAATATTTACAAACGATCAAAATAAAAATATCGAATTACAAAACGTCACAAAGAAAGGCTACAAAGAAAGCAAACAAAAAGACCAAGCTATACCCCTTTCACACTGGCAAGTTGAACCAGCTTAAACTAAACCAGGTTACACAATGTTGCGTTCTAATTGGTCAATCAGCGCATCGAAATCATTTGATTGGTTGGGATTTAACCTGATGTAGTTAAAGCTGGGTTAACTGCGTAAATGTCAAAATTGTATTACACTACAAATGAACCATCTGTTTGGCTTTTGCACTGCATCGCTTTTGTTATTGACACACAAATATTTTGGGTAAACTCGAAATAGTACGTGACTTACTGGTTCATACTTTGTCCAATCACAACAAAGAACCTCACCAGATCCAGCAGGGATAACGCTTGTTGATTGGTTAATTCTTAAATCCCATATTCGAATATCATCATCTCCTGAAGCAGAATACACGAGCATCAGAAAAATAGACTTTTGGCTATTCTTCACTAGAGTCTGGATCGAGCAATATGTTTGTACATTCTTAATGAAACGTTCGATTGAGTGGCGTAAGAGCTTCTATCACTGTTGTTCATATTCGAAAATTCTACAAAATTTATCCAAATATCATTCGATGCAGATTCTTTTTTAGAATAGGTAAAAGGCCTATCATTGAATAAAAGAAATTACAAAGACAAATTGATTGATCCAGGCTTTTTTTAGAATAGCTAAAAGGTCTGTTGACTAAAATAAGAAAGTCTCATCGGAAAATGAGTGGAGGGGGGAGGACAGTATCAAAATACCTGAAGATGACATGAGAACACCAGGCAAATGAGGAGACCATGAGACGCAATAAACCAGACCATGATGAGAATCATAGATCGACACAGGTTGGCAATTGGTTGAATCCCACTGAAAAAGAAAAACTGCAGTTATAACAGCAAATCTTTCATAACAAGCCCGTCTGAAGTCCCTATTCTTTTAAGAACAAAAGCCCCCTCTCCAATCAGCAGATGTTTCTTACGGGCCTGGTTATAAGCATGTTCATGAGCATAGGGGATGACCAACGTTTAGGGAAGCTTTTCAGTGAAATAAAACTGCTCGAATCTAGCCGGAAGATTTCGCAGAGATAAAAGAAGAAAGAATTAACACTTACTACTTTCAACGTTTTATCCCAAGAACCAGTGACGAATAATGGAGCATCTCTTGTTAAACTCCAGACAACACTGTTTATCTAAATGAATGAAGACATGCCAATGAACCAACCAATTAATCAATCAATCAATCAATCAATCAAACACTCAAAA
Source organism: Aurelia aurita complex sp. Pacific (assembly GCA_004194395.1). Classification (NCBI taxonomy): domain Eukaryota; kingdom Metazoa; phylum Cnidaria; class Scyphozoa; order Semaeostomeae; family Ulmaridae; genus Aurelia; species Aurelia aurita complex sp. Pacific. The sequence goes on along the minus strand of REGL01000401.1, from coordinate 99,386 downwards.
TCTATCAGTTATTATTATTATTATTATTATTATTATTATTATCAATTTCTTTACCGTTGGATACATAAAAATATAGCTAAAAGTAATCAGCTAATTAATTCCAACGTTAGTTGAAATTTTAAAATACAAATGTTACATCAGAAAAAAGAGGACAAAATATTTACAATTCATCAAAAGTATACAGTATAAAGGCATAAAAGTGTATAAAAGCAGATATTCAAATATCATCATCATAAAAAGCCCAAGTTCGGAATAAAAACGCGGCATAATTTACATGGGCAATTTTCTCCGTTCCAATTTTTTATTTTTGTTTTAAACTGACAAAGAGATTCTGAATTTCGTATAGTTGGTGGTAACGTTTGCCACAGCTGTGGACCTTTAAATCGGATGCTTTCTGTCCCGTTGTTGACAGATCTCACCCTAGGTTGGAAGAATTAGTTATTGTTACGCAAACTGTAATGACTTTCATTTTCGCAGAAAATTTCGTGCATGAATGAAGGGCTCATGTTATTTTTGTTTTGTACATCGAAGTGAATGTATATAGCAATCAGTTTAGACAGGACAGCCCGAAAAGAAGATATTACCTCGCTTCTATGACCTTTAAATTCTCTGACCAAACCCTGCAACAAAAGCATTCAATTTCAATTAAGTATTGCTTTGGAACAACGTGAAAAAAATACAACCATACAACCAATACCAGAAAGAGATGTATTTTAAAGTGTGCAAACATAAAAAAGTGAAGTGAACAACTAAACCATGATCAACCCTCGGATTAACCACCTATCTTAGAAAATATACTTCATTTAATAGATCTGAAGTTGTTTATCAATAAAATATGAACGCAAACACTTGACGAACAATCGTATCATGAAATTACTACGACTTTAGAAAAAAGTGTCTGAAAATTGGAAACTTAGGTAAGGGGGAAATCCCTTTACACAGACAACGAAAGATTTGTAATTCTGCGAAAACGAGACACCAAACCTGTGATCTATTGTTGGATCAAGGCAAGTAACAGCAAGTTAGGCAAAGGGACATCCCCTTAGAATGAAAAAATGAACTATCGTTTGAAAATTAACGAATTCTGGTGAAGTTTTAATTCTTTGCAAGACAGTATGAAACTATGGCAGGAAATGTGTCCAAAGAACCTCCCATTTATGGACGAGAGTTACTGGATCGAGATATAGCAATACATTTTATAACCAGCTTTGAGAGACTATTATTTGTCCTTCACTATACCACGAATATTCCAGAGAAACTTGGATATGATCATCGTCTCTTAGCAAGGCCATCTTTAATGTTAGATCGCCGACTGTATTCAAATCAACACCAACATGAACCTGCCAAGATTCTTTGTGATGGATGCCTAAGACAACTAGAAAATGCTATAAGTCCAAGCAAGACTTTAATGGCTCAGACACGTGGCAATTAAAATGAGATTTTCGAAATGGAGTAGAATTCATGTACTGTGAGTACAACATTAGATATACCACACAAGTTTTAAATTGCACAATATATATTAACTTTATCACAAATACTGTTTGACATATGAATGCTCATGATCAGAAAGCAATTCCCTCAGTCCAAAGCAAATGTGCTGACAATGGATCATTTTGAAATGTTTGTGATAATATATACAAAGTGAAGATCTTTATTCAGTGCCATGTAATGGAGATGGTGAAGCAAAGAGGAACTGAGACTTCACAGGAATGGCATCAAACGATGAGAAGAATATTTACTTCAATTTTTACGCAAGATAGTCAGTGTCTGGTAGACTTTAGTTGGATTCATCAAAGATTGTGTAGAAGATTAAAAATGATGGTGATGCTTTTTATGGATTTTTATCAAGATATAATCTTTATTTGCACAGATATTTAGCCAAACTCAACTGTTTCAGTTTTAAAACTCGAATATCTAATCTAATGGATTTTGATCTTTAGATCTAAAATATAATTCTTCAGTTCTTTAAGTTCTTTTCTTGAAAATTAGCTTTGGAAGATGGAGAGTTCTCTATACATCATATTTCTAAGCTGATATTTTCATTAACATATTTGTTCAAGTTTATTATTTTCCAACCAATCGATCAATCAATCAATCAATCAATCAATCAATCAAACAATCAAAAAATTACCTGTTCCAATGCTACATTCCAAAGTTGAATAAAACCATTGTTTGCCACAGTAATAATAACATTTTCATCATTTTCACTCCATGCTAAATCATATAACCCAGTTGAATAAAAGAATCTAATGAAAATAAAAACATTATTACTGATTAGTATTTTTTGAGCATGTGTTAGAAAACTACTGTATGTAACAGTAATTGGATGTAACAGTACACACACAGAGTGGATCATGAGAGAGAGAGGAGGGAAAGGTCAAGATCAATATGAAAACAGAAAATTAATATAATCGAAAAAAGTCCTCTGAAACTTTTAATTCTCTTCTGTCAATTAGAGAGCTCCTCATCAAGAAATTCCTCTGCATACAACTCTCTTCAATTGTTCAGTTAATTTATAGGTGCAGGGAAAGGGGGGGGGGCAGGTTTTGCAAGGCAGTGGCTTTGGTTGTCTTTGGTTGGCACTGGAATTTGGGGCAATTGGTGGTGGCTGGTCGCTTTGGGTTCTGGTGGCAGTTGGCAGTGGTTAGTGCTGTTTTTGTCTTGCAGAATCTGTCCTTGTTTGATTTGTATTATTGTTATTGTTTTAGTTAATCAGATTTAGTTGTAATCTTTCCTTTGTGTTACGTTATTAATTACTTTCAATATTGTCTCTAGTGGAATTTTAAAAGGAAGAAACTGAACTGAATCCATAAACTGCAAAATATTGGCTCAATGGCCATCTTATCAAAACTTATACTTGTTCTCTAATCGTAATATTCAAAGCTATTCTTGCTCTCCATTATCAATGAATATCTTCATATTCATTTGCAGAATTACAGCTGCATGTAAAAACAAGGGATACATTACTGTTCACTGTATTGTAATTGATTAATCATTCCGTTAAGTAATCAAGAAACTTGTAGCATGAATCAGTTCAGTTTCATCATTTTAAAATTCGACAACATAGATGTTGAAAATAGATTGATATATTAAACATAAAAGAAATTCATGTGTGGCAATTTACATTTTAAACTTACCTTTTCACAAGGACAATGACATCACGTTGCTTCTCTAAGATGTAAAGACATCCTTGTCCTGAAATAAAACAAAATCATTCTAAAAAAGCATGCAAGTTTTTAAATAGCAAATATTTTCCATGTATTTGTTGCCCATAAAAATCATATTAGCTGCATATGACCCCAAAGAATGCATTCTTGAAAATAGAAATTTCACTAATAGTTTTTTAATGCAACAAACCATTACCATTCCTTAACAGATAGGCTCATATAGATGCTATAACAGCTAGCTGAAAAAACCCGAATCTTTCCTTAACACAGCAAGGCTAAATTCAGAGGATATGGTGGGTATGGTGGATATGGTTCTCTAACAATCATTAAAATATTTCTAAACTCTCTTGATACTTACAGAAATAAATCAGTGGTTTGCTTGAAAAGGAGTTAAATTCTTATATGCAGCTAACGTGTTTCCATTTTGAGGCCAAACTTGTTGATCATGAAGGAAAATGCTTTAAAAGTATGGCAGTGTATTGTATGCAATCATTAAATTTTGTTGGTACACCCCATTTATATCACATATGATTTTTGTTTCTATAATAAAAAATTAAATCAGGTCTACTTGCCATTATTTTCATTTCCACTCCATTCATTGCGCGTGTGTTACAGCATTTTCATTTCATTTGCTAGAAAAACTAAGAAATATCCAATAGCCCCGATCTTCGCTCCTTTTAGAAAGATATGCCAAGATAGAAAATGGGATTGCAAAACAAAAGCATCTAACAATCTGCTAGGCCAAATCAAAGTAATAATCCCACCATTTAGGCCATAATTTTCAGCTGCTGCACAAGCAAATCTTGATGGAATGAACGGTGAAAATTCAACTGCATAACCATAAAATCTTTCATCGATCTTGAACGTTAGCATTTCATTTCACATGCCCCTTTCTGCTGTAAATAGTAAACAGCAACTTCAACAGGCCAGATCAGTCAACCATCTTTCTGTGACGTCACGATAAGGAAGAAGGCCTTTAACCTCGACACCCTTATGAGGCTGACGTGGTGGAGAAAATTCTTGGAATCGCAGAATTTGGCGGGAAATTTCCATAAATGATCAAATTTGATACCACAAAGATTAATTTTTTCTAAATAACACACCAAAACTTATGACCAATTGTGATTTCGTTGTAACCTGGGGGCCCAAATGCAGAGACGTCAAGGGCTTGGTGGTATATTTTGGGTTTGAGGAAAAGCCTTAAAAAAATCCCCCTTGCTGCGAAGGGAGCCCATATGCTCCATTTGGGGCCTCGGAATGATGTTGATTTTGCAGGTACCAGCCAGGGATCTGGGGCTTAATTTTTTTCTTTCAGCGCGAAATTCTGTCCTGGTAGCCTCTGACCTTTGATTGTTGATGGAGGTCAGTGATGATCAAAAGTCACCTCATTCAGGTTTGGGTCGGAAGAGTTCGAATGAATACGAATGGAATGAAACCAACAACTCAAGAGTCAATTCAAGGTAGTTATGAATATGTTTTAGATTTCATTCAATAGACTTGCAAATGTATTAGCTCATCTGTCGATAAACTTGCTACGCCAAATTTAAGGCAAATTCAATGAGTGTTGAGTACCAGGCCAGGCCTAACGCAGCACAATGCAACTGAACAAACGACCAACACGTGTTTCAGAAGAAACTAAGAATTTGAGCCAGTACTGAAGGTTTCTTCAGGCTCAGGGGCTTCGTATCTCATTTGTGTATTCTCACTCAGAACGCTGAACATATGTACTTAAAAAGACGAAGTTTATCAACCCTTGAGTGAGTAACATCAAGCATAAGAGAAGCCAAGTGTCGACAGTAAATCAAAGTAAAGATATGCTACGGATTTCCCTCTTTAAAATGAATGGTTTTTTATGTTATGTTTTCCAGTGTTTTCCCAGTACTGGACTTTAACCATGGCATCATGTTTTAATGATTACAGCTTTCGCACCAACTAATTTGGTTGTTAGGCCCCATTCTTGGGCCCTGTGTGTCCACTGTAAATTTCAACCATTGTTCTAGTCACAAAATTTTTGTGGAACAAAAAAGGAAACAATTGACCTTTTGCTGAGTGACACAAATACAGTAAATGCTCTATTAAGCCCCCGGGGGCTTATCTAATTTCGGACAGAGAGGGGGCTATGTAGAGAGGGGGCTCAATAGAGCTTTTACGGTACGGCTGCCCAAGCAATTTGAATGACAGAGATATCCTCTGCTCTGCACATGGTGCAACTTTTCACTTGGGCCTTCATAACATTTTACCAGCTTCAGCGTACACAAGAATAGAGACAGAAAAAACTCAAATACATGTCCACATAGTTATCAATTAAGTGTCATACAAAATTGAGAATTAATGTCATGTCATACAGCATCATGTTTACAAAGTGCTTTTGCATTATAGATGATTCCCTAGAACATAGTTTTTTAACATTTTAAATAATTTTGTGAATAAAAGGCCTAAAACAAAGGGCATTTTGCAGTTTGAGCATGGAACATTGAACTAGAATGTTCTTTCCTTCAAGGCCATGTGGTGAAGTCTTGCCTTTTCACATCATTGAATATGATAAAGCCTTTACGTGGGGTGCATTTAGGGTCTCCTCCCAACATGATCCCACTGAAAACTTTTCCTCTTGCACTGTCACAAATCAAAGGAGATCCAGAATCACCAATGCACCCCCCTGATCCAATTTCCTTTCCAATGCCACAGAACACCATGCTATTATTCTTTGCAAACTCTTTGTGGCTTTTTGTCCAAGGACCGTGGCATGTTTTCCAAGGAGTGAGGGTAATTGCAACTTCTTGTAAAGTCTTTGAAATTTTGTAGTTTTTTGTCATGACATCCTGGCCACCATTTGGTAATGTTTCTCTGCTGCCCCATCCTGAAATTGGAATTAGAGTCATTTCTGATAACTTTAAGACAATCAGAGGCGTGGGCACTGGGGACACGTGCCCCCTAAGATTTTGCAATAAACAAGAAGTACCTTTTTTATTGTCATGAAGTGCCCCTTAAGCTTAATGAAAAAAATGCCCTTGAACTGTCATGCCCCCAAGTTTGAGATGCTTCCTACGTCCCTGAAGACAGTATTTACAGTAACAAGAAGTAACAAATAATCAATGAGTGTACACACATTCTGTTAGGCATGCTTTATGATTGCTATCTGGAACCGAGGGGTGTATCACGAGCGGAAATCTCATACACCTTGCTCAGAAATCCAAAATCTAATCCGGAAATCTTTTCAAAGTTTTGAAAGTCCACCAAATCCTTCTAAAAACCAGCAAATCCTGGAAATCCTGATGAAATCTTTAAAATCCTTAGGATTTTTATGAAATCCAGAGAAATCTGTCCAAATCTCGTCTGAAACCATACATACGGAAAGTGAAATTGACCATGAATCCTTCAAAAAGACAGGGGAAAAGAGACGTAGGAAGCGGGAGCACTGGGGGATGTGCCCCCTAGATTTTGCAATAAACAAAGAAGTGCCCTTTCTATTTTCAGGAAGTGCCCCTTTAGCTTCATGAAAAAGTGTCCTTGAAGTGTCGTGCCCTTCCCCAAGTTGAAGGTGCTTCCTACGTCTATGCAGGGGAAAATGGAAATAACGAATCAAAACAGGGAATGTGGTNTGAAGTGCCCCTTAAGCTTAATGACAAAAATGCCCTTGAACTGTCATGCCCCCAAGTTTGAGATGCTTCCTACGTCCCTGAAGACAGTATTTACAGTAACAAGAAGTAACAAATAATCAATGAGTGTACACACATTCTGTTAGGCATGCTTTATGATTGCTATCTGGAACCGAGGGGTGTATCACGAGCGGAAATCTCATACACCTTGCTCAGAAATCCAAAATCTAATCCGGAAATCTTTTCAAAGTTTTGAAAATCCACCAAATCCTTCTAAAAACCAGCAAATCCTGGAAATCCTGATGAAATCTTTAAAATCCTTACGATTTTTATGAAATCCAGAGAAATCTGTCCAAATCTCATCTGAAACCAGACATGCGGAAAGTGAAATTGACCATGAATCCTTCAAAAAGACAGGGGAAAAGAGACGTAGGAAGCGGGAGCACTGGGGGATGTGCCCCCTAGATTTTGCAATAAACAAAGAAGTACCCTTTCTATTTTCAGGAAGTGCCCCTTTAGCTTCATGAAAAAGTGTCCTTGAAGTGTCGTGCCCTTCCCCAAGTTGGAGGTGCTTCCTACGTCTATGCAGGGGAAAATGGAAATGACGAATCAAAACAGGGAATGTGGTTTCGGGATTTTTTCATGTTCCTATGATTTCCTGTGATTTTGTGATCCTCCCTACTTTTATCCATCTATCTACTTGCAACTCGTGCGGATTTAGTAAAGGTGATCTGAAGCGAAAATGTTTATGAAAGCAAATGAATTGCACTGTTGGCTTAAATAAAGAGCTTCTCTCAAATTTGTTTCGATATTTTGTAGCTATCCAATATTTTGTATGATTGGCAATGATGTAATGTAATTTTGTTCGCATAAAGTAAAGGAAATATACAAGGTTGGCTATGCTTGCAAATAGCAATCTAACTGAAAAACTTCTTTGCAATTAACCTACCTTTCAAAATATATTTATTCATGAGAAAATTACATTGCCTTTATTTAGCTCAGCTGAAATGTTCTTGCAACTGTAAACTTTCAAAACGAAGATATAGCTAAATTAAATTTCCCTGCATTGAATAGTTGCAAGTGTTAAAGGTTTAAACGTCTAAATAATGATATATTTCATGTGATGAAAGGTAAAATATGAGAGATTAGAAAACAACTCTAACAGTGCGATAAACTCTGTTTCATAATTTCTAGCCATTCATAAGAATCGGAAAAAAAGTTGTCTTGTTTCTTATGAAGGAGAAAACCCTCGCTATGATGGCAGACTGCAGTTCATTTCATTTCATTTTTTTAAATCAATGACACTATACACGATGGTACATGGTCTCTACAAGCTAAATTTACGAATATAACTACAAGCTAAATCTACAAACATAATTTATGAACTAAGCAAAAAAAAAACAAAACCAAAAACAGAAACAGAAACAAAAGCGCGAACAGTAAGAACGAATGAACGAGGTTTGGGGTGAATGGATAAAGAAATTAAAGAAGTTAATTATTATATGTTCACCCTGGGATTTGCTGTATTAGAAAGGGGCTTTATAAAAGGGGGCAAGACAGGGGCATTTCAGGTAATTATTTAAAAGATGTCACTTGCCAGCTGCTTTGCAATTTCGTAGGCTATCATCAACATCAGCTATAGACATTGGTTTGATATAATAAGGTGCTCTGTGGTATATTTCAATTTGGGCAATATCACCATCCCAAGAACGGAATTTATGCCAATAGTCAAATCTTGGATGTACTTTAATCTTTTTCACAAAGTGGAAACTTGTGGTCCATTTGTAATTGTCTGGGCTTCCTTTTGACCTCACTCTTCTTGCTGCAAAAAGAACGGTTAATCATTACAAGTTAGGTTAGAACATGCAAAGCGAAGTTTCTACTTCTCTGGTGTCAAAAATTGGAATGATATACCGGACAACATTCGAGAGCAAGGATCAATCGCTCGTTTTAAAACAGGTTTTAGAAAGTATCTTTTGAACCTACAAGACCCAAACGCGACCCCTTGGTAGAGCAGTATATTCAAGTTTGCAAATTTTTCTTTTAAATTTTTCTTTGAAATAATTTGTTAATACGCTGAAAGGTTTTTCGTGTATAAATATTGATAAAATGAAATGAAAATGAAATGAGTTCCGATATTTTATCAAAATGAATCTATGATTTGATATGGATTTGAATGATTTGTAAACCGAATTAGTTTAATTTTGTTCCAGGTCAAATTCATGAAAGTTCGCTTTGCAGTTGAAGAAGAGTTGAAAGGTTTGTGTAGATTATTTTATGTATTGGGTGAGTAAAAGAATAATCCATTTGCGTTTGAAAGACCAATGCTCCCTGGATATCAAGACGATGATATTGGCAAATATGTCATTTAATCGAGGAAATGTTCAAAGCGATTTAGAATTTACCCTCCATTTACCCTCCTTATGGGTCTTACTCATTATTATGTAGATGTAGACTCAAATCGGCCAGTCCGTTCTGAAATCATAAGGGACTTTCTCGAGAAGGCCCCTTGAAGAAACCCTCAAAACAGGCCTAAAGTGAGGACCAAATTCTCCTAATGTGTCTGCCCTACAGCAATGACTTCAACACATTTTACCACGTGATTTTACCACGTGTTATCCCCTAAGGAAGGTGAAATCATGCGGCATACTGTTGTTGTGTTCCAAGAGATGACACTTTAATCCTCCCAAAATGATAACATGTGCTAAAGCATGTAAAATTCATTGTTGCAAGGCAGACAATTTAGACGTGATTTTTGGCATGTTTTGAAGATTTCTGAGCTCTCTTGAGAAAATCGCTCAGAATTTCAGACTGGAGTAGCTGATTTCAGTCAGGTAAATTTTGAAAATTTGTTTGAAGATGCTCACTGTTAAACCATATATTTGCCACTGTCACAATATAACTGACTTGATATCTAGGGAGTAATGAATTTGTAACAGGGGTTGTTGTTGTTGTCGCTGCCCAGTAAAAAAAGCTTTCTTAGCACACCAAGGACTTCATCTCACGTTATCACCAGATGACAATAACATAGAATTGGTAAATAAGAGCTCAGTCGTCTTACGTATATAGACGATTATTTCATCCGGTTTATTTCTCCAATGATAGACACAATGTGCAGCAGTGATCAACGTATTTTTATTAATCAAGGTGGCAGAGCAGATTTTAAATGTGGCATTCGGATGCAGATATTTGATGGAAGCTAGGAATTGCCAGTCTCTTATGTCCGCTTCTTTCCCATTAATCATTCGCTGATCTCCACCAGTACTTCGTTTTGATCTGAGGAAGAGACAGAGCTGGGTGAGCCAGAGAGAAGTTCCCACCTTTGAACATTCATTACACTGAAAGTGCCTGATGGATTGGAATGACTTGAGTTCTGCTTCGTAGCTGGGAGGATGAAATATTGTTGTAATCTTTCCTTGCGTTTTCATGAGCACTTAGGACATAGGTAAGCTTGACGTTACGAAAATTTCTTCGTTGTGAAATGCCTCAAAAAGGCCTAAACACTCGGTTAAGGATCTCTTCAGACAGAACAGCATGGAATTACATTTTATCTCACCGAAGATTAGACCTTTTAGCTATTCTACAAAAGAGCCTGGATCGAGCGTTATTTTTATACACGAGGTTAGATAGAGTGGCGTTAGAGCTTCTATCAATATTATGCAAATTCGAAAATTCTACAAAGTGCACTGTACAAAAGTGAATACGAAAGTGAAATACAAAGTGAATTGAAACGATATTTTGCTACATTTTGTAGAACTTTCGAATGTGCACAATAGTGATAGAAGCTTTAACGCCACTCGATCGAATCTCGCGTATAAAAACATATACAAATAACGCTCGATCCAGGCTCTTTTGT
>REGL01000401.1:75575-87113 GCA_004194395.1 Aurelia aurita complex sp. Pacific | reverse complement strand
GAATATGAACTCCCTTCATAATATTGTTGTCACGCATGACTGCATGCATGATAATTAATCTATTTTATCGTAAAAAGACCGTGTACCTCGTGTAAGATATCGTGCATCATTGAACACGATAATTGCACTTCTTTTCATTTTATTTTTAATGATTTTGCGAGGATGAACGTTCAGCTTATTTGGCTGCCCAAGAGGTGTGAAATCGTTTCTTTCTTTATCTCAATCAAACTGGTATTCTCTGACTTCAAGATTCATCATTGCTTTCGACTATGGTTAGCCTGTCAACAGGCCTTGCATTTGGGATCCAAAATTTGGGGCAAATGACAATGAACCATTTTGTACCTCAGTTCAGGCATATCGAATGCAAAATGGTAGCGTAGTCCTACAGGCTCTCGTCTGCCTTTTTTCTTATAATGCTTGAAGTCTGCTCGCAGGTTAAACTTAATTCAGCTTGTTCGGTTGAAAACTGTATTCTTTCTTGTTTACCCGTATACGTTAGATATGCAAATAGTTGCAAGCTAAATCATGCAAAATAAAGGATTGAAATTACATCATATGACATCATATTTTGAAATTACAACATTTTCGAATTTGCACAATAGTGATAGCCTCTAACGCAAGTCAATGGAATTTCTTGTGTCAAAAGGATAGAATTATTGCTCGATGCGGACTCTCTTGTACAATAGCTTAAAGGTATATTGTTTTTGCATTAAGAATATCCCTAAGAGCTAAGCTGAATATCCCTAAAGGATAACAGTGATTGGATAAATGTAACCTAACAAGATCTTTTAATCATAGTCTACTGGTTTGTGTCCATAATACTGATAAGTTGAAATTTCATAATTTTTCAAGAATCCACAGTTATTTTTGCTCATAGTTCTCTGCATAGAATCTATTACCATTTTGTTCTTCAAAGCCATTCACGTTTTTGCTTTGCAACATCAGTAAAGATCATATAATGTTTACCAGGGACACAACTAGGGTTTCCTCCTAACATAACCCCACTGAAGACCTTCCCTTTTGGACCGTCACAAATCAATGGTGACCCAGAGTCCCCAATGCAACCTCCTGTCTTATGCTCCTTTCCTTTTCCAATTGATCCTCCGCAGAACACCATCTTGTTCAGCTTTGCAAACTCTTCATGAGTTTTGGTGAAAGGATCTTTACACTTTCCCCAAGGAACAAGAGGAACGCTAATTTCTTGCAAGATTTCTGAAATGTTGTAATTCTTGTTTGCAACATCGGCATGGCCATCATTCAAGGTTTTTTTGGTCCCCCAGCCTGAAATTGGAGAGACACAAAGTACCACGTTAGTCAAGAAGCATGTTAGTCATGAGTTTTAAGTCAACCGAAAAACGAGTAAAACTTCGAAATAAAGGTGTGTTTCATTAGTAATTCCAAACCTACCAAATTCTGAAAACAGTGAATTTCACAGAGACGGAAATGCATTTCCCAATCAGACACAAAATCTTGAAAACAGAAAACAGAAGGTTTTGGATTCACCATTGCGATTTGCTATTTAAAACAAGAATCTACCATTACGTTCTATGCCTTCCAAACCAAATAAGTTTTTCGATAGACAAGTCCAAGAATCAGGTTTGTTTATCCAAATCCTAGGACATTCAAAGACGCCAGAAGTACTGCATTTGCCCAGGCTGGAGATATCAAATGATTATTATGCTGAAAACAACATAATGATTTCCAAACTTTTCCAAAATGGTACTTACCAGCTGATTTGCAATTTTTCAGCTTGTCACCAATATTTGCCATATTTGCAGGCTTGATATATTTAGGGACAGGACGCTTTAAACCAATCAGCGCAATGTCGTTGTCCCAAGTACTTAAATTCCCGAATTTTTGGTGGACTATAATAATTTTAACTTCATATGTAGTTGTGGTCCATTCATTACCGCCAATTGCTGGTTTGGTTCTTGTTGCTATGGAAAGAACAAAGATAGATTCATGAACAAAGCATCCTCTTTGCCTTTTATTGACACGATACAGAGTGTCCCAAAACATTGTGCCACCTTTGTGTGACACAGTTGCATTGGTCATGCTTCAACTAGAGTTTGAGACCTTGTTTGAGTCCATCTGACAAATGGTTGCTGATTTATTGGAGAGAAATAGCAAGATAAATAGTTGCCTCGAGTTGGTTTTGATTAACATCGCAATTCAAAGTTTTTAGGGATCGCAGACAAAGGAATTTCTCTCAACCAGTAATTCAAAACAAGCACATAGGCGTAGGAGATAGGGGGCTAGGGGGGCTGCAGCCCCCCCAACGTCAGAAAAATTTGCAAAAATCAGCCATAATCGGGCAGAAATCCGCCTCAAGTCGGGCAAAATTTTCTCAAACAATGGATTTTTTGTCGGGCAGCCCCCCCCAAATTTTATCTTCCCCTACGCCGATGAACAAGCAAAGCTGCAAAAGTTTCTCTGAAGCCCAGGTAGCTAGCTCGCTCACTTTGCATTCCAGAAATAGTTTTAAGAGCAAAAATGAGCATATATCGAAAGAAATCTACACATCTACTTCGGGCATTTTATTTCTTTGGTTCAAAAGCTGATTGGGAGGCGATTCAATTCTCTTATTTTTGGGTGTAATGAAAACACTTACTGCTCGGCTTCTGGACTAAAGAAATAAACTGTCCGCGGTAGATGTGTAGATATATTCTTCTTCTTTCAATATATGCTCATGCTTGCTCTTAAAAACAATTTATGGAATGCACAACAAGCGCGCTAACAATTTGAGTTTCCGAGAAACTTTTGCGGCGTTGTTTGTTTTGAATTTATGGTTGAGAAAATTTCCTTTGTCAGCAATCAATGATCGCTTTGAATTTTGGTGTCAACAAAAGCATCTCGTGCTATTGTGCAATAGAATCTGTCGTTGTTCTCTCAGTGTTCATAAAGATACAAGAAAAAATGGCGAAAATAATTCAGTTTTAAAGCTATCAAGCCAATCTCATCCTCAGAATGAGTTCGTTGCTCTACCTTCGCTAGTTTCAGCTTCATGATCAGCGTATGACGTAAGAACAGCTTGGGAACGAGGTTGCTATCAAGCAGAATTTGAATCACTGAAATTCTAATCTTTTCCACCTGCAACTGCCCGCGAATAACAACAATAGAAGCGTTTGCAAAGGAATTTTGCGTAATCGCAAATCTCATGTGATATCTAATTTGAGACAGACTTAAGGTACTACGAATTTCAAAGCGCCCGAAAGTTTCATTGGTGCACCCAGTAGCAAGTAAACAAAATTTAAAAAATCTTACGGATTTTGACTCGTAGCTTGTCTGGTTTATTTCTCAACTTATCAACACAATGAGCTGCTGTTATCAAATTTTTTCGGGTATAGAGTGTAGCAGAACATGTTTTGTAAAAGTAGTCTGGTTCGAACACAAGTTGAGCTAAGAACGTCCAGTTCTCGATGTCAGCATTTTTTCCATTGATCATGCGTTGGTGTCCACTAGCGTGTCTTTTAGACCTGAGAAAATTGTAATTTGCAAATATAGGCAAGCAATGATGACATATTTGCATAATTTATGAAGGATATTTTAATGCAACGCAATACCAGGTACTGCCTAAGGCATGGTGATGACGCTCAACTGCCAAAAGTACGAACTACGTCCTTTGGAATTGAGTCCATTACTAACTTATCTTGGAAATAAACTGTGGCAGCTTTTACCGCAAGAAATGAAACACCCTTCCTATTTTCAAAAAGCGAATTAGATGCTGGAATGGTGGAAAATGCAACTGTAGGCTTTGCAAAGTATGTATACTGCAAGTTGGGTTTCTAACATGATAGATTTTAACTCTGATTTGCCTGTGATATATGTTAATAGTTTTATTGTAAATGATATATATTGTAAGTAGTAGGCCTTAATTAGCTGTAATTTTGCTATTCATTTTTATTTTAGCCTACTTTAAATAGATATTTAATAATAATAATAATAATAAACATGAACACGTCGTAGCACATGTATAGCACACGAGAATCGCAATTTCCTGATAAACTGGGAAGATCACAGATGAACCTGGTATACACATAGAAACAATACACAAAGAAAAAAAGAAAGGGGTTGTTACACATGAATATTTTTCGATCTAGCCCAAATTACGCGGTGCTCCTTGCACACTATACTGGCTAAATGATATGGTTACGATTGCACGAGGCATGCAATTAGTAATATTCATGCATTTATAAAGGATGATAAAATACGCTTTCACAAAGATGAGACTTCGTCTTTTTTTTCTTTTACACAGGCAAATCATAACTAACTACAAAACAATATACATTAATCTTATGCCATTCACAGCGGGAAAAGACACGAGGTCATCTAGTTCCCACTGTGAATGGCATTTACATTTCTCTAACAATTCAACAGTTAAAAAACAATAAAAAGGGAAAGGGCATTCGCTGCGACGGTATTATAATCAGACGGTACTTCGTCTTTGTAAATATCCTGTCACTTTCTGGCATCTGAAATAGACGAATCAGTAAAGTGATAGATAATTTAATTAATACACCCAGCCTGTGTTCCAGACCACTTGGAAAGGAAAGTGGTCTGTGTAACGGAGCGTTAATCCGTGTTCAGAAATTTTCTTGAAAATCTGAAGAAAAATTAGTCTATGCAACTAATAATTCGCATAATAACTTTTTGTTTTGCTAATCCTATTGACTTTTTACGACCGAACAAAGTGATAACGATCAGCCCTCATTTGTTTCAAAACAAATATATTCACAAAGACATCCGTGGTGTTGATCAATGATTTCATTGCAGCCAATCAGATGTGCGAAAGAATGCCCTTAATTATTTCGCAATTCAATTCATCGTCTGAACACGGATTAGCGCTCCGTTACACAGACCACTTTCTTTTCCAAGTGGTCTGGAACACAGGCTAGCCCAACCTGTATATCATGGGGAAAATAATAGGTTGTGCCTTTAGATAGCATGGTCAAATTGATTCAAATTATTTCCTTATTTTCTACGGAATCTTGAATAAATTTGGGTTGCAGTTTTTTCTGAATCACTCTGTTAGATATACTTACGTTGTCAACAAGAAGTTAGTGAATAACACAATCGTCAAAATTGATATGTTCATCAATAAACGCATCTTTCAAGTAGAGTCTGAAATTAGAAAATATTTCATCTATATTTACATTCTACCACCTGATGAAAAATATATAGGTACAAACGAATTAGAAAATGCCTTTTGGTGTCAGTGTGGGTTTTCTTCGATAATTTCAAGTACTACAGATTTATCAGATGATGGGGGACTTACAAATCTCCGAAAGGCTTTGATAGACTTTTTAGCCATTCTACAAAAAAGTCTGGATCGAGCGAAATTTTTACACATCTTTATACGAAAGGCTCGATTGAGTCGCCTTGAGCTTCTATCGCTTCTGTGCACCTTCGAAAATTCTACAAAACATGTCAAATGTCATTTGACTTAGATTATTTTTAAAGATAGCTAAAAGCTCTATTCACAACGATTGTGAGTTTTTCAAATCCATCATTTCGAATAAAATTGCATGGTAGAGAAAATATCAAACTTTAAATCAGGGCCCGGTTGTTCAAAACTGGTATCAGGCTAATACCGGATTAGGACTATGCAAATGACAACAGAATCATGCCTTTAATCCAAGATTAGCGCTAATCGTGGTTTGAACACCCCGGCCCTGGAATACAAAACTTTAAATTAATAGAAAGGAGAAACATCTTCAAACCTTTGATCTTTATTTTCCTAACTTTCTTGTTCTTGTCCTTTTCTCTGTATTCTCGTGTAACAGCTTCCCTCTCTCAAATTGCTATTAATAAGTTATATTTGCATGCGTTGATACCCTTCTAATGCGTGTGCATATTTGCATGCATTGATACCCTTCCAGTTTATGGGTATCAATGTCATGCGTGTGCATATTTGCATGCATTGATACCCTTATAGTATACAGTATCAAAAACAAGCATGACTAACTTTCATCATAAGATTATATGAAGATGGACTTACCCCCGTCCTAAGTGGTCAGATCTCCGCAGTGGTCCTGGTTATGTAATGGTATATGAAGCATTAAATTCTCAGTACCGTGTGAGTACAAAAAACAAGTCTCGTTTGAAAGCCCATTGCTCCCTTGATATCAAGGCAATGATATTGACTAGTTTTTACTCAACAGTGGGCATGTTCAAATAATTGTTGAAAGTTACCTGATTGAAGTCAACTTCTCCGTTCTGAAATCATCATGAGGGATTTTCTCAAGGAAGCCCCTTCAAGAAACCTTCAAAACAGGCTTAAATCATGGCCAAATTTCTGCCTTACAGCCATGACTTTTACATGCTTTAGCGCGTGTTGTCCCTTTGGGAGGCATTATCATTANTGTTCTTGTCCTTTTCTCTGTATTCTCGTGTAACAGCTTCCCTCTCTCAAATTGCTATTAATAAGTTATATTTGCATGCGTTGATACCCTTCTAATGCGTGTGCATATTTGCATGCATTGATACCCTTCCAGTTTATGGGTATCAATGTCATGCGTGTGCATATTTGCATGCATTGATACCCTTATAGTATACAGTATCAAAAACAAGCATGACTAACTTTCATCATAAGATTATATGAAGATGGACTTACCCCCGTCCTAAGTGGTCAGATCTCCGCAGTGGTCCTGGTTATGTAATGGTATATGAAGCATTAAATTCTCAGTACCGTGTGAGTAAAAAAAACAAGTCCCGTTTGAAAGCCCATTGCTCCCTGAATATCAAGGCAATGATATTGACTAGTTTTTACTCAACAGTGGGCATGTTCAAATAATTGTTGAAAGTTACCTGATTGAAGTCAACTTCTCCGTTCTGAAATCATCATGAGAGATTTTCTCAAGGAAGCCCCTTCAAGAAACCTTCAAAACAGGCTTAAAATCATGGCCAAATTTTCTGCCTTACAGCCATGACTTTTACATGCTTTAGCGTGTGTTATCCCTTTGGGAGGCATTATCATTATGGACGCATTGTCACTGGGAGTATAATCACTGGGGTATCACTGGGAGTAATATTATATGGACGCATTATCACTAGGAGTATAACAAAATTATTCCGGGTGACTTCATCCTCCCAAGAGGATAGCACTTGCTGGAAATGCTGGAGTTATTTCTGTAAGGCAGAAATAATGGAAAATTTGTCAGTGATTTTTTAGGCACATATTTTGAAGGTTGCTTGCAGGGGCTTTCTCGAGAAAATCTCTCATAATTTCAGAACGGAGTGGCTGATCTCAGGCAGGTAAATTTAAAACTGGATTTGAGCATGTTCATCATCCTATGATATAGTTGCCAATCTTATCGTCTTGATATCCAGGCAGCAGTTGCCTTTTGGTTTTTTTTATTCAACCAGTAGATTGTGTCAGCACAGCTTAAGACGGGGGTATATTCATGAGATCGTTTTCACCATGAACCTATTGATAATTTTGAATAAGTGTAAAGTTAAACTGGCACCGGTAGGTGTTCGAACGTGGCATTCTTTTTGCGCAGCGACCAGTATACATCATCGTTGTTTTAGCAATTACTAAGTAGGTACCCACAAACATGAAACGCACTTGTGAGGAAGATAGCAAAAACAATCGTTTGTTATATTTAGAGTAAATGCTGAAATTCGAAACCCGTATTTTGATTGGGGAGGGTACCTTAAGATTAGTTGACGGAGATAAATAGCAAACTCAAGAGCTGCATATGCATGTCTAAAATTAGCCTATTTTGTTGATGAATCAAATAATGGTTGGAAGAAAGGGTTTTAGCGTCATATCATGGATGACAGTTTTGGTCACAGATCTCCATGGTCGATTCAAAGTACTGAAAGCAGAAAATCAAACGTTTGCTAAGTTGCTAGAATGATGAAATTCCTTGTCGAATAACACTTTGAATATAACATATCAGCTGTTTACTGTGAGTGTACAGAAGTAGAAATTTAAACCCGAATGTTCTTTTCTTCAAACCCAGACAGGTTTCTTTGCAAGATCTGCGAAAATTGTGTATTCACCACCAGGCTTGCACCCTGGATGCCCTCCCAAAAGAACCCCTTTGAAAACCTTCCCTTTAGGGCTGTCACATATCAAGGGTGACCCAGAGTCCCCGTAGCAGGCCCCTTGCACTTTTGTCTTTCCTGTTCCAATTTCTCCCCCGCAGAATACCCTATCATTGTTCTTTGCAAACATTTCTTTCGTTGTCCAAAAATCTTTACATTGCTCCAAAGGAACAAGAGAAACACCAATTTCTTGCAAAGTTTCTGAAATTTCATAATTTCCAGTTTTAACGTCTTTTGGTGTTCCGTTGAAATTCGTGCTTCCCCAACCTGAAATTAGAAATGTAAAAATTACTACATAGGCTGTAACATCATGGTAATATGTACCATCATGGCAACATGCACCATCATGGTAACATCATGGTAACATCATGGTAACATGCCCCATATTCAACCAGCTACCTGGTGATTCAGAAACAATTCATGCCATTTCAATGGCTACTGTTTTGTTGATATCAAAGCAATGATAGATTTTAGTGTCGTTTTTAGCAGTTTACATGTTCAGTTGATTTTAGAATTTTTTCTAGCCGAAATCAGTCACTCAGTTCTGATTTTATAAGGGATTTTCTGGTGAATATACCTTCGGGAAACTTGGAAAACGTCCTAAAGTCACGATCAAATTTCTCTAATTACTGTCGTGACTGGAACACGTTTCAGGAAGTGTTATCCGTTTGGGAGAATGACAATGTCTTCCTGACTATTTCTTCAAGGGGATCTTTCCTCCCAAGAGGGTAACACTTGCTAAAGTGTGTTGAAATGATTGCTGCGAGGCGGGTTGACCCAGGCTGGCTACTGCGTTCGTGTAAACGCTTGAAGAGATTTGGCTGGAGAAGGGCTGACCCGCTACGGCGGGTTGGAGCCGACCCGGGCTCGTGTAAACAGACCCTTACTAGACTGATTATACTGAGTCCATTTACTCACCAGCCGATTTGCAATTTCGAAGCTTGTCATCGCGAGAACATGCTATAGGTATTGGTTTGATGTAGTCAGGAACAGGACGTTTTAACTTGATCAGGGCAGTATCATTGTCCCAAGATTCTGGACTGCTTTCTGGATCAATCATAATCTTTTCAACTTCGTATCTAGTTGTGACCAATTTATATTCGTCGCTCTTACGTTGTGAATGTTTCCTTGTTTCTAAAGAGGAACAGTTAATTGTATTACTAGATGACGACATAAAGGCTTGCTCACTGGGTTCGATGAATTTTTAGGCACTCTCAAGTACCTTAAAAAGCTCTTTTAAACTCTTGCAAAACATAATAATGATAATGATCTTTCATATTTATACAGGTTAATTTTGTTCGGTAAATAAAATTACTGTTATGAATCATAGACCTGTATTTTGCTCGGTAAAAGTTAAAAATTCACAACAATAGAAATTCAATATGACAAGATTAAACTTACGAGATAAATGGCTAAGTCTAAGACATCAAAANCCCCCCCCATCAAGAGCGTGCATGTCCTAATGTGTCGTTACTTTGCTGGCAAATAGAAATTAAACAATCTTACGGATATTGACTTGTAGTAATTCTAGTTTTCCTGTTTTGGTCACATTTCGAACACAATGGGCAGCTGTGATCAACTCATCTCTACCAGTTATTGTGGCAGAACAGATTTTCCACTTCTCTACTCCATCTATAAATTTGAGCTGTGCTAAGAATGGCCAATCTTTTATGCTCACTGGTTTCCCATTCAGCATGCGCCGGTAGCCTTCAGTAGTGGGTTTAGTTCTAAGAAAAATTAAAATTTGCATTTGATTTAAATGTGAAAATACTACGATAGGTACCGGGTGTTAATTAAAAGTAACTCAGTATCTGTTCACCAGAGGAATTTACAGCTGCTCCAGACTGAGATTTATAAAATCATAAACAACTTGAATCTGGCTTTTATGGCAGAAGTATTTGTTACCAAGATGTGCCATATAACCTTCGTGGCAGTAATAATCTTGTTTTGCCTAGAGCTAGGACGAATCCATATGGCATTGATACTGTCAGGTTTGTTGGTCAAAAGTTATGGCAGAAATCAAATCAAGAGAAATCAAAGAGAAATTTCTTTTGCTTCGAAAAGAGCCAATCAAATGGAACCAACAGGCTCCAGGTTTAATGTAGGCGTTGCAGTTTACGAAAAACCTTCATTGCCACTGAGTACAACGTTGGAAGCAACCTCTGACTTTGACTTTGTTGTACCAAAACCTTGTGGAAATATGAAAAGCTATGATTTTGTTATTTACAGCATTTTAATGTTTTTTCTTGATGCTAAGATTCTCTCGAGTCTTTAACTCCGAAACTCTAGAAATTGGAGTATAAAATTGTTGCAGCATTGTATTCACTGTTCCACAAGGTTTGATCAAGGAGAGAGGGGCAGTATTAACATACCTTGTTAACACAATATGAATCGAAAAGATGATCACCAAAAATGCCATTTTCAGCAGAAGATCCATCTTGTAAGTTGAAACTGGAACAATAAAATATGATAATTTGAGGAAATTTTCAGTAATGGCTCAAATACTTAATTTCTTATAAGAAAGTACGTGTAATCCGACAATCTGAATTCCAAATCACAAACGACATATCAGAGCTGAGTGGCTACCTTGATAGAATATTAACAATAGTGAGATCTAAAATGTGTAATCGAAATGGACGGAAAAAAGGAAATTCTCAAACCTTTTCTCTGTTTTTCCTTTTCTTTGTGTCTTTAGTTCTTCTTTGCTCGAATTGCTACCAATATGACCTTGCCATGGTACCCTTAAAGCATTTTTCATGCATGACTGGGTTCTAACGTAAGATACCATAAGTAAGATACCGTAAGATAAGATACCGTAAGATAAGATACCGTAAGATACGTAAGATACCGTAAGATACCAGATGACATCATAAATACACTCCTATCTAAGTTTGTCAAGATAGTGGTGAGGCAATATGGTTGTTGATATTTGCTGGGGAGCTTTGATTTCTGTACTAAGAAGAGCGGAGTACGGTTTAATTTTTCTCGAGAAGATACAACTTCGTGGATACAATTTCTCACCTTTTATGCGCAATTTTTGGCCATTTCTCTAGGATTTGGGCCTTGGGCCTAGTAAATCGCTTAATTGTGTGACATGCATGAGTTGATGTATGGTAATCATTGCGGAGGTGGGGAGTTAAGGAGGTGCAATCAGAGTGGCACCGGTTTGAATGTCCCATTGTTGTTGTTGATTGACTAATCAGCAACCACTTACGAGGAATGTAATGTTCTAGTAGCGAGTAGAGACGGCACCTATTGTTCAAAGAAACAATAGCAAAAACAATGCTTATTGTTTTGACAATAGGCTGAAATTCCAAGCATTGTCTCATCTTTTGTTGGTAGAGTGGCACCTGTATGATTTTGTGTGTGTTATTGTTCTTGAGCAGCGAACAATTCAGAGGAATGTTGTTCAAGCCGAGATGAATTGCTAATGATTAGAACAAATTTAATAATTAATCACAGTAAATGAGTACTTCCAACATATTT
>REGL01000401.1:57688-73848 GCA_004194395.1 Aurelia aurita complex sp. Pacific | reverse complement strand
AAATCTGCACGGGTTTCTTTTGTCTCCCTCGCTTTTTAGCCGTCTGATTGGTCCGTGAAAATGAGGCTTCGGCGGTTTCGACCATGGGCCACGAGCAATCGGCTATGTACGAGACGAATGATTCCTATGCTGATGCAAACATTTTGTTTGGTGAAATCATTTTTCTTTTTGACATAAGAATAAGGAAATGTAGGTAATGGGTTTGTATGGAAGTGGAAATTCCACTTCCATACAAACCACTTACCAGCATTTTTCTAATTTCTAGGTCTAAAAGATCAGTGCTTTTACCAAACATAATTTTCAAATATGACTTAGCCTTTGACTGATAGATTAATATTTTATTGTTGAATATTGGCCACGCACTTTTTATCACACTGCCCGCTAAATATGTTAATCTTTTTAACTCACCCGGTATCTTCATTATCATTTGTTACCCCCGGGATTTTTATCACATATGGATACGATACGACCAGAGAATAAAAGACATGAAATTATGTTAAAGATGTTTGTTTTCATTTTGATATCCCCATAGTTATTTGCAAATAATCTTATAAAATCATGACATAATATCACATAGTACAACCTCACAAAATCAAATTTACATAGTGCTTTTGCATCATAGATATTTCCCAAGAGTTAAATCAACGAAGTTAATAGAATTCACCCTGTTTGCCAGAGCCTGCTGACTATTCATAATTCTTCTGTTAGATGATCTAATTTGTGAATAAATCAGAATCACTTAGCTCAACCTTACACTCTAAGGAATACACGTATCTTTTATAAGAAGCTATTTACAAGAAACTAGACTACCAGATATCATCAAGAAACTGAGGACTGTTAATACTAGAAAGATTACATGAACACCTTTTGCCATTTTTTACTTAATCAGCCTTACTTTAGTGATGAGACAGAGGTAATGTTTTTGCTGGGAAATTTTTACGAAGGCACAGAGGAGCTCTGCGATAGAAACAATGAGAATCGCATGAAATTTTCAAGAAACTTTAAAGAAACCTTGAGTAATTAAACGTTGAGAATTCCAAGAAACTTCAGTACTGAGTCAAAATATTTGTTTCTTATAACAGAAATACGTGCATTCTTGGTAAGAAATAATATTGCTTGCAGAAGTCATCAAAAATAATCTATGTTATCGTCTGAGTGATCCATACTTTGTGTTTCGAAACATCCGTGAATACCATGTAATTTTGACCCGGGAGACAATGAGGGTTGCCCCCTAACATAATTCCACTGATGACCTTTCCTTTTGGGCTGTCACAAATCAAAGGTGAGCCAGAGTCCCCAATACACCCCCCTTGTTTGTGCCTCTTCTTTGTTCCAATTGCCCCAGCGCAGAATACCTTGTCATTCCTCTTTGCAAATTCTTCATGTGTTTTTGAATATGTATCTTTGCATTGACTCCAAGGAAGGAGAGGGACTTTGATCTCTTGT
This sequence comes from Aurelia aurita complex sp. Pacific, assembly GCA_004194395.1. Classification (NCBI taxonomy): domain Eukaryota; kingdom Metazoa; phylum Cnidaria; class Scyphozoa; order Semaeostomeae; family Ulmaridae; genus Aurelia; species Aurelia aurita complex sp. Pacific. Next base: position 72,402 of record REGL01000401.1, on the reverse strand, counting down.
AACGTCTTGGAGATGTCATAATTTTTGTTAGCAACATCGAGTGCGCCATTTTGCAGAATCTTGGTGCTTCCCCAACCTGAAATAGAAATATAATGGCTCAGACTCTTGGCTCCTCATTGATCATTGATCATTGATACATTGTATGTTTGTGGTAATGAATCCAAATGTTATTTTTGCATTCCGCTAAAAGCATGCAGGTGGGCAGTGGTCAGGTCTCAAGGACCTGGATGGGAAATTAAGACGCTCCCGCCCTCCATGAGTCTAGGGTTACACCTTCAGCAAGTGTTCGCTATACTCAGTCGCCCTACCAGGGTAACGGCCCGGTAACGGTGTATACTGGGAAGGAGCAGTCATGGATGGCGTCGCCCACGAATTGAGACAACGACGGGGATCATCAGTCCTAGCTAGTTGGACAATCCCCTAGTCAGATGAGGCTGCGCAGAAGAAGGCAACGGCAAACCACTTCTGTATTCTTGCCAAGAAAATTCTCTGAACAATGTTTGTTAAGAATATCGCCAGAGTCACCAGTGACTTGATGGTACCTAACACACAAGAGCTACAGTACATATTACTAAATTACAATGCTTACAAGCTATTTTACACTACTACTAGGACGAGATGACGGGGAGCGAAAGTGTGTCTACCCCCACATAGTCTATGTCTGAAACTAAATCTAAGTCCTCAGATGTTCCAAACTGTTAAATATTAGAAAACCTTCATGTGGCATAGAACTTGAAACTAAAGTTGACTAACAGAACCATTTCTTAAAAATTTAGCGTGAAATTGGTTATTTCCTGCAAAAAGGAATACAAAAGGACTGCTCTGAAAAAGTAATCATCAGGCAGCGTTGGAATTAGATTGGCAAATTGGGGGAATTCTCGCCCATCTGAAAAAGAGAAGTACGCCCCTAATCATGACATTAATCTACTTGTTTAACCTGTACCAGACAATATGCATGGAAAAACATGCAGTACAGGCATTATTTAGTTGGGGAGCCTGGAACCTATTTAGTTTCGCAAAACTTAGTTCGAACCTTTTCCTTCTTTTCCCTGTGCAAGTAAGCCCCCCTTTCAACTTAGGGCTGGATCCGTCCTGAATCCGGGATCCGGGCTGGATCCGGGCTGGATATGTCCTTTATGCCATTTGTCTTACCTGCTGATTTGCATTTGCGAAGTTTAACACCCACATCTGGAATAGATGCCACCTTGATGTAATCAGGAACAGGCTGAGTTACTTCGATAAGAGCGATGTCGTCGTTCCATGAAAAATATGATATATGGTTATGTTGAGGATGTACCACAATCTGCTTCACTGTATAGCTGCTCATCGTCCATTCATTTCCTGTCTTTCTATCTCGTGGGTTCGTTTTCTGCGCTGTGAAGGGATGAGAATAATTTCAAATCGAAAAAATAAATTTCAAATCGGAAAAATACACCTTTTCATTCGTAGATGTGTGTGTAGCTTTATTTTGATTCGATTATTTACAGGTAGCTAACAATATATACACTATTTAATAATATATACAAGTTAACTAATCTAAATCGAATTTACATAACTAATAATAAATACATATCTCTGTGTTTCTCTTTTCAAATGTAGATTAAAAAAATTATATTTGGACAATAGACGATACGCTAAAGATGGCGGCGAGNTCATTGACTAATCAGCAGCCACTTACGAGGAATGTGATGTTCTAGTAGCGAGTAGAGACAGCACTAATTGTTCAAAGAGACAATAGCGAATACAACGCTTATTGTTTTGACAATAGGCTGAAATTCCAAGCATTGTCTCATCTTTTGTTGGTAGAATGGCACCTGTATGATTTTGTGTGTGTTATTGTTCTTGAGCAGCGAACAATTCAGAGGAATGTTGTTCAAGCCGAGATGAATTGCTAATGATTAGAACAAATTTAATAATTAATCACAGTAAATGAGTACTTCCAACATATTTTAAAAAATACAAAAAATGAATTTTCAAAAGGGTGCTTATCAAAGTTTAATAATTTTCGAAATGTTTCATCTCAATTTGGGTAGGTGAATTCAGTTACACCAGATGAATTCAGTCAAAAATTTATGCTAATTTAACTTTATCTACCGCGCGCACAAGTAAAAAAAGGTTAATGCATTTGGCAGGCTGTGGAATAAAAAGTACGTGGCCTATGGTCAAAACTGAAATGTTTATCTATCTATCAAAGGCTGATTTAGATGCAAACATTTTGTTTGGTGAAATCATTTTTCTTTTTGACATAAGAATAAGGAAATGTTGGTAGGGTTTGTATGGAAACGAAAATTCCACTTTCGATTCTGGTCCATGATTTGCTCGCCATTGACATATAAATCCAATACAATGGTCTGTTTCCGAAATAGAATTTAAATGACAATGGCATGCAAATCATGGACCAGAATGTAACGTGCGATTCTCATTCCCATACAAACCTCTTACCAGCATTTTTCTAATTTCTAGGTCTAAAAGATCAGTGTTTTACCAAACATAATTTTCAAATATAACTTAGCCTTTGACTGATAGATTAATATTTTATTGTTGAATATTGGCCACGCACGTTTTACCACACTGCCCGTTAAATATGTTAATATTTTCTACTCACCTGGTATGTTCATTATCATTTGTTACCCCCGGGATTTGTTACCGCTCATTCTTTATCATATATGGATACGATACGACCAGAGAATAAAAGACGAGAAATTATGTTAAAGATGTTTGTTTTCATTTTGATATCCCCATAGTTATTTGCAAATAATCATATAAAATCATGAAATAATATCACATAGTACAACCTCACAAAATCAAATTTACAAAGTGCTTTTGCATCATAGATATTTCCCAAGAGTTAAATCAACGAAGTTAATAGAATTCACCCTGTTTGCCAGAGCCTGCTGACTATTAATAATTCTTCTGTTACATGATCTAATTTGTGAATAAATCAGAATCACTTAGCTCAACCTGACACTGTAAGGAATACACGTATCTTTTATAAGAAGCTATTTACAAGAAACCAGACCACCAGATCATCAAGAAACTGAGGACTGTTAATACTAGAAAGATTACATGAACACCTTTTGCCATTTTTTATTTAATCAGCCTTACTTTAGTGATGAGACAGAGGTAATAATGTTCTGGCTGGGAAATTTTTACGAAGGCACAGAGGAGCTCTGCGATAGAAACAATGAGAATCACATGAAATTTTCAAGAAACTTTTAAGAAACCTTGAGTAATTAAACGTTGAGAATTCCAAGAAACTTCAGTACTGAGTCAAAATATTTGTTTCTTATAACAGAAATACGTGCATTCTTGGTAAGAAATAATTTTGCTTGCAGAAGTCATCAAAAATAATCTATGTTATCGTCTGAGTGATCCATACTTTGTGTTTCGAAACATCCGTGAATACCATGTAATTTTGACCCGGGAGACAATGAGGGTTGCCCCCTAACATAATTCCACTGATGACCTTTCCTTTTGGGCTGTCACAAATCAAAGGTGAGCCAGAGTCCCCAATGCACCCCCCTTGTTTGTGCCTCTTCTTTGTTCCAATTGCCCCAGCGCAGAATACCTTGTCGTTCCTCTTTGCAAATTCTTCATGTGTTTTTGAATATGTATCTTTGCATTGACTCCAAGGAAGGAGAGGGACTTTGATCTCTTGTAACGTCTTGGAGATGTCATAATTTTTGTTAGCAACATCGAGTGCGCCATTTTGCAGAATCTTGGTGCTTCCCCAACCTGAAATAGAAATATAATTGCTCAAACTCTTGGCTCCTCATTGATCATTGATACATTGTATGTTTGTGGTAATGAATCCAAACGTTATTTTTGCATTCCGCTAAAAGTATGCAGGTGGGCAGTGGTCAGGTCTCAAGGACCTGAATGGGAAAATTAAGACGCTCCCGCCCTCCACGAGTCTAGGGTTACACCTTCAGCAAGTGTTCGCTATCCTAAGTCGCCCTACCAGGGTAACGGTGTAATTACTGGGAAGGAGCAGTAATGGATGGTGTCGCCCACGAATTGAGACAACGACGGGGATCATCAGTCCTAGCCAGTTGGACAATCCCCTAGTCAGATGGGGCTGCGCAGAAGAAGGCAACGGCAAACCACTTCTATATTCTTGCCAAGAAAATTCTCTGAACAATGTTTGTTAAGATTATCGCCAGAAGTCACGTGACTTGATGGTACCTAACACACAAAAGCTACAGTACATATTACTAAATTACTCTGTTTGCAAGATATTTTAAACTACTACTAGGACGAGACGACGGGGAGCAAAAGTGTGTCTACCCCCACATAGTCTATGTCTGAAACTAAGTCCTCAGATGTTCCAAACTGTTGAATATTAGAAAATTTTTGTGTGGCATAGAACTTGAAACTAATGTTGACTAACAGAACCATTTCTTAAAAATTTAGCATGAAATTGGTTATTTCCTGCAAAAAGGAATACAAAAGGACTGCTCTGAAAAAGTAATCATCAGGCAGCGTTGGAATTAGGTTGGCAAATTGGGGGAATTCTCGCCCATCTGAAAAAGAGAAGTACGCCCCTAATCATGACATTGATCTACTTTTTTAACCTGTATCAGACAATATGTAAGGGAAAACATGCAGTACAGGCATTATTTAGTTGAGGAACCTGGAACCTATTTAGTTTCGCAAAACTTAGTTCAAACCTTGTCCTTCTTTTCCCTGTGCAAGTAAGCCCCCCTTTCAACTTAGGGCTGGATCCGTCCTGAACCCGGGGTCCGGGCTGGATCCGTCCTTTATGCCATTTGTCTTACCTGCTGATTTGCATTTGCGAAGTTTAACACCCACATCTGGAATAGATGCCACTTTGATGTAATCAGGAACAGGCTGAGTTAGTTTGATAAGAGCGATGTCATCGTTCCATGAAAAATATGATATGTGGTTATGCTGAGGATGTACCACAATCTGCTTCACTCTATAGCTGCTCATCGTCCATTCATTTTCTGTCTTTCTATCTCGTGGGTTCGTTTTCTGCGCTGTGAAGGGATGAGAATAATTTCAAATCGAAAAAATAAATTTCAAATCGGAAAAATACACCTTTTCATTCGTAGATGTGTGTGTAGCTTTATTTTGATTCGATTATTTACAGGTAGCTAACAATATATACACTATTTAATAATATATACAAGTTAACTAATCTAAATCGAATTTACATAACTAATAATAAATACATATCTCTGTGTTTCTCTTTTTCAGATGTAGATTAAAAAAATTTTATTTGGACAATAGACGATACGCTANCAAATCGAAATAAATTTCAAATCGGAAAAATACACCTTTTCATTCGTAGATGTGTGTGTAGCTTTATTTTGATTCGATTATTTACAGGTAGCTAACAATATATACACTATTTAATAATATATACAAGTTAACTAATCTAAATCGAATTTACATAACTAATAATAAATACATATCTCTGTGTTTCTCTTTTTCAGATGTAGATTAAAAAAATTATATTTGGACAATAGACGATACGCTAAAGATGGCGGCGAGGAAGTTTTAACCAAGATGCACTTCGTTCTTTAATCGAATTCATATAGAGTCGTTAAAGATTCGTTATTCGAACGCAATGCATCTTGGTAAAAAGTTCCTCGCCGCCATCTTTGGTGTAATCGTCTATTATAACAACTCTATGCTTCAATAGTGAACAGATGTACTGAATTAGTATCTTTGTTTGTTGTAATATTTTATTGTGATGTCTGGTAGTTTAAACAAAGGATCCGCGTTGATAACAATGTTACCAGTGTTGTTACAATGTAAAACCAAGTGTTGAATGGGTTTACCCTGCGTAAACCTTGTTCTCATTGTTTATCATTATTATAATTTTCAATGCTTGGCAATAGGCTGCTAGAAGTAGGTTTAAAGAAGCTAAAAATATGTTAAAAGTAGCTACGAGGGTCGTAACGAGGGTCGTAACAAGGGTCGTAACGAGGGTCGTAACGCTCGCAAGAGGGTTTTTAGCCACGTTGAAATTTGACTGCCTTGCAAAACTGAATTAACTATGTCTTGTCTTCAGATAAAGTACAAGCGATTCTGACTGGGAGCAAAAGAAGGGCTCGAAGGTTTGTTAATTCAAATTTTTACCTTGTTGTGTCTGAACCAAAAATAAATGTTTTCACATGAATACGAACACGAACTCAGACACGAACGAAGACATGGATATTGACACGAACCGAACACGAACACGAACATGAACACGAACACGAACACGGACACGAACACGAACACGAACACGAACACGAACACGAACACGAACACGAACACGAACGAGATAAGCAAATACATAAGGAGCTGTTACCTATTTTCACTTGTAAATATTCAGTTTTGTCTGTCAAATCGTCCACGCAATGCGCAGCAGTCAACAACCAACTTTTATCGATTATGGTTGCAGAACAAATTTTCCATCTTGCACTTGGGTGAAGAAATTTGAGTTGAACCAAGTATGTCCACTTCTTTATATCCACTTCTTTCCCACCAATCATACGTCGATATCTTTCTGTTCTTGGCCTTGATCTGAAAGGCAGTCATTGTGAGTTTATTAACGAGAAAAGGTAGAAAAGGCAACAAACCAATACATATTAGAAAAGAAATAACGCTTCACAAACCTGTTTTTGATAAGGCCAGACTAAAGGACAGTTGTTCTCATAATTTGTTGATGGTTCAACGACTAACAAAATTCGATCGATCATTTATGAGTTATGACATACGAAATAATTAACAGGCAAGCCTTTGAGATAATGTCATTGTGGTACCCAGGATTCACACTACAGAACGAGGAATAGCTGGACCTACAAATCCCAAAGAACAATCTTGAATACGTTAAATAGGCTTTCACTATTCGGCTCTGAAGGCATGGAGCAAATTTCCTACAATAAGTGGATTTAAAAAGGAGCTAATAATTTATTTCAAGAGCTGAAGTCAACCTCAAATGTCTTGACACTTTTGAAAGGTTTCAATCAAATTTTCCAACTTCTGTTTCTCAAAAGGAATAACTACAATGCTTACCTTTGTCGTGAAAGAATGAAATAAAACATATCATCAGTCTAGAGATGTGTTGTGGCGCAGTGATGTAATCCTCTGACTTTGCAGCCAGAACAGTCAGGTGGACAGGGTTTGATACCCGGAAGGTAGAGCCCCACCACTTGAGCGTCATGACAAGGGGTCGCAGACTCGATTAGGTCTTCTCTACTTTTGTGATCCCAGCGCTCAACGCAACTTCACCAGCACCTTCATAGATGCAGCAGATTAGGACAAGTCTTGAGTATTTGTAGATCTTGGTTGAATTATTCATAATTTGTTACTTAATTTGAATGTACAGTGATATTTATATATCATCACTGTCAAGGACTTACCGTATCAAAACAAACAGAGTGAAAAACATCATCATCATCGCCAGAAGTGACATTTTGCCCATGTTGTTAATCCAAGCTGCAATGTGAAGTGAAAACTTATTGAAATTTTTGAAATAGCTACTTGTTTTTCCAAACTTCTATTAAACGTTTGCAATTTTTATGAAATGTCTCCCATCTTTTACCGCTCTTTAAGCTAATTACAAAACAAACCATATTACTTGTCTCATTGCTTAGCTGCTTCTATCCTTCAAATGGCAATTGGTACGTCTGCATTAGCTGCACTGTCTAAGCTACTCATAAACAAACGTTTCTGGTTATAGCGTTGCTCAGCTGTTGGCCCTAACTACATCTGCATTAAAACTCTTGTAATATTTGTGAAATATCTCAATTGTATAACCACACTTAAAACATCTTACCTCAGCAAGTCACCTATCAAAATGNCTACTTGGTTTTCCAAACTTCTATTAAACGTTTGCAATTTTTATGAAATGTCTCCCGTCTTTTACCGCTCTTTAAGCTAATTACAAAACAAACCATATTACTTGTTTCGTTGCTTAGCTGCACCTCTCCTTCAAATGGCAATTGGTACGTCTGCATCAGCTGCATTGTCTAAGCTACTCATAAACAAACCTTTCTGGTTATAGTGTTGCTCAGCTGTTGGCTCTGACTACATCTGCATTAAAACTCTTGTAATATTTGTGAAATATCTCAATTGTATAACCACACTTAAAACATCTTACCTCAGCAAGTCACCTATCAAAATCAATTGTTGAAGAAAAGTTGGAAATGCTCCCACGCAATGGTTTAATGAGCTTTGCGCAATTCGCAAGTTTATTTAGAAAATAATTATGATTTGGAATTTAGCAACTTTTGCAAGAAGGAACTTTGCTCAAGCTTGCTGCTCGAATTCTCAACGACTAATGTTCACTGGTACGGCAACCAATTTTATGCAACACAGATCTCAATGAAGAACCCTTTCCCTTTATCAACTCAAATATTTAACACATGCAAACAGATTTTCGGTTCTTATGATCGGTCTCACATCATGCTACACAAAATTTACAGATCTGGAATTAACTAATATCGAGATGCTCAAATATTGAAAATTGAGTTAATATGGATTTGATGTCATTAAAGGACAGGTTTTTTTCACTTATAGGATCATTTTGAATATCAAAGTTTCACCTCAAGTGATTTTTCTGCCACCATTAAACTAAAAAACAGATGTTTCTATTGATTTTATTCTCTTTAAGAGTTATAGTCAATCAATCAATTAAACTTATTAATTTCAGGTGTCGACTGACTTGAATCATTTGTTAATAACCATTTGTTGTGTTGGATTTTCCATAATTTTCTTGATAATGTAAAAAACACTATTCAGCTATTCAGTAAGAGAAATTGGAACGAGCTTCTTTCATTCAGAAATTCATTTGGTCGAAATTTTAGAAACAGTCGAAAATTCATAAACTAAAATAGCAGATAGCAGATCGGACTGTTGTGCATTCAATCTGAATTTGAAATTTTTGAAGCATATAAAATGAGAAACGTTCCAAACCATCCTTGTTGACCTCTCCTTGTTAAATTTCAAATGCAAGATCAATTTGAATTATGGAATATCCATTTTCTACAATTCTTGTCGATTTCTACATTACATAAATATAAAGTTTCGAAAATGAAAATACAGTAAAATTACAGATACAGTAAAATTTAAACTTCCTTTCTCGTGACTTCTTACAAAAATTGCAGATTATTTTGTATACCTATAAAATTGAAAAACTTGAAAAGAACGTTGCAAATCGGAATAGAGATTCCAGTTGCTCTACAATAAAGCCTGGGTCAAGCGATGATTTTATACATTTTTATACGAGAGGTTCAATAAGCTTCTGTCGCTGTCGTGCACATTCGAAAATTCTACAAAATATGTAAAAAATATCATTCGATTCAATGACTTTCTTAGAACAGCTAAAAGGTTATTTGATCCACGTCAATTGACTTACCTAATCAAAGACATCAGCAATCATAAGGTTCCTCTGAAGTAAAGAAGTACACACTGTTGTCTGTTTTCTGGACATCTGAACACTCAAGCCTCGTTCGTGTTTCACGACTCAGTCATTCATTTAAAAGCAAGGAAGACCAATATCACAGAAAGCAAATATTCCTGTTGTTACACTTAGAAAAGGAGTCATCTTGCTGGGAAGACACTTTTTATAGCAATGTAAACACACAAAATCAGGAGGTAAATAGTGTTTGTTATTGTTAATCTAAGAAAATTGTTTATTTTGCAGAGACTTTTCTTTTTATAGGGATCAAAGCACTTGAGTATTTTAGCTAAGACATCTGTCAATCTTGGGGCGAAATCACATGCTCAAAAAAGAACACGAATTTGCAACTATGTCACTGTTTGTATGATCACAAATGTGGAGGAACAAACTTTAAAGTCCCTTGTTTGAGGATGAGCCCTTTCATAAATTTCGTCGAAACACTGAGACAGTTCATTGTTTCACAGGAAGAATTGCCAAATGCGTTAGGTAGGCACAATCTTAATGCAATAGGATTCAAATCAACAATCAAAAACTTGTTACGCATAGCTGGTGGAAACAGAAATAGCATCATAGAAAGCTATTTTATGTGTTATGTGGAGTGAAGGATGGGGAAAATATGAAGTCTGTTTGTCCATGAAGCTTCTCCAAGAGTAAGGACTTGGGAGAGACTCCATTATATATAGTACCATCGAACTATTACCCTAATATGGCAAAGAAGCAACCTCGTTCCTAAGGGTATCTCTTGTTGTCAATAGGAGGCTAGACCTCAACAGATACCCTCAGGAAGACTTATGACCTAGAGTCCCTTGCTTCCCTGTGGGTTTCAACTTCAAAATGGCACTTCGGTCAACTGTTGAGCATGGTTTACCGCAGGGATACAAGGGACTCATCGTCATAGGTCTGAGACCGGTTGCCAAATTTTGGCACATTTTGATCGGAATAATTAGCATAATTTGGCAGACAGCAAGTCCTTTCAAATTCCATATTCGACATTTCGAAATATATACTCCATGGTTCGAGCACCACTCAAATTCATTATGACCTAAGCCATTCGAATTCGAATGCTCTTCATTTCGACTGAATGCCAAATTTTGTAGGTGAGACATTTCTTTTGTTTCGAAAGGAGCCATTCAAATTGCAGAATAGCCTAACAGGGTCCAGGGTCGGCGTTGCAGTTTACGGATAACCTTGATCGTCACTGGGTCCAAGGTAGGGCAAAGGTGGTCCAACCAATATATACACCTGCTGATAGGCTGAAGAGGCTATGCATCATGAACTGGGTCACACTGACTAATCAGGTATGAGGAACTCCGCCCTATTGATGTCAAGGCAATATTGCCAAATCACATGCTGACCTACCCAATATTGTATGATTAGGCCCCCCCCCCAATATTCACAACCTATATCCATCACTGGCTGATTTAAACTAACATTGACAACTACATGTACATTTCTTAAAGTAGCTGGTAGCCTATACTATCTTGTTTGAAATGGTATCATGCTATTTTGAGTTTATTGAAAGTCTGAAGATCTGAAATCTGAAAATAAAATGATGAGCTGTATTTTTATCAATAATTTTTTTTGTGTCACGAAGACTTCCTTATACACGAACACACGTGAGATACCTCTGAAGTCTGTCTCAAATCTGAAGTCTATCTCATGTGAGTGTTGTGATAACTCAAGTGGTTCAGGGAAAACTCTTCAGTTTTTTCCCTCGGGGATTTTCTTATTGTTCCTTTACGTATTTTCGCCCTTCATTTACCATATTCGGTCTACACGTTGACGTATTTTTTTGTACAAAACTCAGAACCAAGGAAATATGAAACCATGATTACTGGAAAGTATTATTCAAGTGTTACTCTTTCATCAGGTCGTGGAAATGCAGACGGGATTTACGCTTGTTTCTCGTATTGCGTTGCTTACTGGCGCCTTCTCTAATAAAGCAGTGCTTAATAAAATCTTCTGTGCAATATTAGGGAAAATAGAAGGCTCCGTTCACAGATATAAGTAACAAGTATTTTTTGTTATGTTGTTGCAGTTCATGTACGGTTGCTTTTGTTGATTTCTAAATGTTGCCTGTTGTAGTGTGAGACATAGACATGGAGTCTTTGCCCTGGTATCCTCATCCATATTTCTTTTCCAAAGCAAGGAGAGGTCAGAGGTCAAATTGCGAGGTAACTTTTGTGACNCATGGAGTCTTTGCCCTGGTATCCTCATCCATAGTCCTTTTCCAAAGCAAGAAGAGGTCAGAAGTCAAATTGCGAGGTAACTTTTGTGACTCTGTGAAGGAGTGAGGAGTCTGATGTGGTTGCTGTTGTTCATTTTGCATAGGCCACTTCCACTTGAAGTCAAAACACAAGAAGATGGAAACTGAAGGAAGGAAATGTGGCTGAATTTTGGCGCCCTCGCGAAAAGGAGCAAAGATTGCAAGGAAAAGACAAGATGGAGATTGTTCATCCTATTTGCTGCACCCAGAAAATTGCTGTCTACGAAACGAAAACGGTATGTTGTGTGCAGGCAGATACTGATAGAGATGGAACGAGCCAGAGACAGAAAGTATAATATGGCACTTTTGGACACCAGATATTTCAATATAGGCTATTCAAAATACCCACCCGACCATGCGACCGGGCGGTCACAAGAAATTTTTGGGCTAGTCTGCAGTTTAGCGGACCAGCTCCCCAGCTTTCAACATCGGGACGTTGGTTGGTGTCATTGGGGTAAGGGATGGATTCAGGGTTCGGTTTTGGAAAATGGGTTTTAAGGGTAAGTTAGGGTTAGTTATGGTTAATGTTAGGGTTAAGTAGGGTTAGTAGGTTATTTGGTTAATATGTTCCCAAGAGATATGACATAAAGCTGCTCCACTAAAGTGCAGTTGCCCCAATTCTTGATTCATAATGAGCTGCAGGAAATTTTCCAACATACTTTCCTTTTTCATTATAATTCTCCAGGGTGAATCTGAGTGCCTATTTTCGGAAGATCTTCGGCGCAGGGAAAGAACTCATCTGATTTTTGGTGCACCTTTCTGGCGTAGAAAGAGGCCTAAAACAATGGTCAATGCAACGTCTCATCGTATTAAACAATAGATATAAATTATTCTTTGGCGCACACTGGCGCACAAAGTCATTACACTCGGAAATATTTGGCGCAGAGCAATGGAGAGATTCACCCTGGATAATTCTGCTACTTATTTAAAAAAACTTGCAAAGTCATTACAAAAAGTCACCTGACATAGAGTAGCGTCGCCCTGGTCTGACCACTAATGGATTCCGGTTTGTGCAACCGCCTTGCATAATACTTTGAAACCAAAGGGAGCTTGAGCCTAGCTTTTCGAAAAAGCACACAAAAGTTGTTTGCTGATGTCATCTCTTTGATATTTTTTCGATTTCGCTGCTTTGCGATGCTCAGAAGAGCTACCATAAAGTTTTGAAGTTGACCTACCTGCAGCGAAGGTGTAAGTACAATTCCCTTTCCCTTGATGTTTCCACATACCATGTCTATTTTGTGTCGCTTCTCGGTATATCTTACAGCTAAAACAGAATTGGCTTCAGGAAAGTTTCCTCCGACTCTTCTGGTTTCATATCCAAAGAAATCTCAAGAATCGCACACAATTTGTCAGACCTACAGCTCATTTTGGAAGAGCACTGTAACTGACATAATGGCGCCCAGGTGTGTCCACACCGTTAAACCCTTTAGGCTGTTGATGCATAATGTGCTTTAGAAATGACTGAGGTCAAGAATGAGGAAGTCGAGAGCGAGGTTTGAAATCAACAATATTTTGAAATAATTTTCAATAAAATCAGAATTTGTTTTGTAACTTTCCGGTCTTCTGGGAAATGAAATAATACTGTGGTGAACTGGTGAATGGCTTGAAAAGTTTTTGATGTATTAAAACAATCAATTCTGCCCCAGTCTGACCAGGGCGCTACGGCCTAATTTAGGCGCTCAAGACATGTCCGTATTTGTGTGGTTCCAGCATGACAAAAAGAAAACGGATGATACAGATCTCACTGTGAGGTTTGTAGCACAAGTTGAGAAGCCTATTTAAGGTGAGTTCCTCTCCAAAAAACTTCTTTGACCTCGCGGAATTCATTATTATTCAAATTATGGGCAGGTTTCCGAGGAATATGATAATGATAGTTTTCACAGTTCTAATTGCAATGAAACTTTGCGGAACGTCCAGCTGCTCAGAGCATCTGTTAGACGAAGAAGATTACTTCACAAGCAGTTTCAGAGTTTATGGTGCCAAAGAGGGCGTAAATTTAGAAAATGCTGTTCTTTTGTACCTTATCTTTTTGTGATTCGAACTGCATTTGAATAAAAAATTGATATTTCACACAGCAAAAGAAGCTCTTTCTTCCACATCTATCGTATCTTACATAGATTAGGGTTGGTCTCATAAGATTAAACTTTTACAGTTTCTAGCATAATTTCACAGATGCTCATACTGATACAAAGTGATATGTGAGTATACAACAATTGCATGATCAGCAAGTACAAGATTTCCTTCATGCTTCTCAGAAATCATAATAATAATAATGATAATTAGAGTTAGCCGCTTCCAAATTTGGAAGCAATTGGCAATCATTGGCTGTTACAGTGTCACTGTTACAGTTACAGTCGATCTTTCATCAAGAGTTCCTTTTTGCATCTGTTTTCTTGAGCAGTCAAACAGGAATTGACCTTTACTTATGTTGCTTGACGATATATACTTTCTGTATAGAAGGCACTTTTCGGCCTCTTCTTTTGATCTTGTTTGTGTGGAAGGTCAAAATCTTACGGGGTCGTCGTTCTCTCTCCCGATGACATGTGCTATCCATTGTTTCTGTTGTTTTATAATGGTTTTATAATGGTTTATTTTATAGAGTGCCCAGCTTTATCATTCCAAACTTCATACAGTTTGTTTTCTTCATGCCTGATGTACATTAACATAAAACCAGTCACATATTGTTGCATAGCTACCCCTGGATTCTAAACTCTTTTTGCAAGCTGGACACTTGTCTGTTCCTGCTGGAAATGTTTGCAAGATTTTTTTCCAGGGAAGAACATTTTTTCCTGCCCTGGTAGAGGACTTAAGAGAAATGTCTTGTTGGGCACCGGAGATCTGGTAAAAATGGGTCATACTCTGCAGACCGGTATGTAGTGGTGAAGATGATGTTTAGGCTTCACACAGCACAGCTGCTGTCCTTGTCAAACTCACACCCACCATTCACAAAGAATGCCTCTGCAATGATTTCATTAATTTTTTTGGAGTAGTAGAGCCTTTTTATTTCAATTATTGTGAGGCAGGAATGAG
>REGL01000401.1:12916-28963 GCA_004194395.1 Aurelia aurita complex sp. Pacific | reverse complement strand
CATTCATTCATTCATTCGTTCGTTCATTCATTCTATCATATATTTATTCATTCATTCATTCGTACATTCATTCATATATTTATTTATTTGAAGTTGCTATTTAGACATAATTTTAAAAGAATAAAGGTAATTTACACCAACTATTTGCAGTAAATCTAAGTGTTTATTCGTTAACTCAGTCAGGATTCATGAATTGTTTCAAATTGTTTCACATTGTTTCACATTGTTTCAAAGATTTATAAATGGAGGATTTTTGAAAATAGAATGAAAATTGAATTAGAAAATGGGAGAAAGACTGATCGAAAGAAATACATAGCTCGATCATTGGTGAAGGATAACCTTATGAGCCAACTCAACCTTATGAACCTTATTATATGTCTCAATAGTTGTGTCAATTTTTGAAAATGTTACACCATGAAAATTATATGTTTTACAGGAGAAATATAATTGAGATAATTGTAATAAATTTACTTGCAGTATGTAGAAATGAGTGTAGAGTTTTTTTTGGGTGTAGAGAGTTTGGAGCTTTTTCTGAGAAATTTAGAAAATTGGACCGGAAAGAAAAATTGACGAATTCGCCAAAGATCAAAACAATAAAGCGACTACAATTTGTTGGGTTTTTCCTGCAGAGAACAAATTATTTATTAACATAGATTTTGTTTCAAAATGGTTTAGTCATTAGAGTTCTCATCTCCCCTTTATAGATATGCTCATTTGGCATCAACTTCCAGACCAAAGAAATTGCGTTCAAGGTCGTTGAAGACAGATTCTGGTCTTGGCCTATGGTGAGTCAATTAAAAAATAATAATTCGTATT
Source organism: Aurelia aurita complex sp. Pacific (assembly GCA_004194395.1). NCBI lineage: Eukaryota > Metazoa > Cnidaria > Scyphozoa > Semaeostomeae > Ulmaridae > Aurelia > Aurelia aurita complex sp. Pacific. Next base: position 28,147 of record REGL01000401.1, on the reverse strand, counting down.
TCTTTTCTTTGTTCGCGAGTTAGGAGAAATTAGAGAAATGATTGCATACGAATTAAAAAGTATAATTAAGGATTTTTGCTCTTAGTTAAATGAGGCCAGAAAAATAGAAAGAGAAAAATAAAGAAGGACATGGAAGCAAGATGAAAGTAAAATGAGGAATAAAAAGTGCCCCGTGTGAGGATCGAACTCACGACCTTCAGATTATGAGACTGACGCGCTACCTACTGCGCTAACGAGGCTATGCTTACCATGTAAGGAAAGCTGAGTAAGTATCTAATCCAAGGTAGTATTCCTCCACAGCGGCTTATGTTTAGCAGCCCTCACCAGATTTCCGTCGTGTTTACATTGTCAACTTCATATGTTTAGAAAAGGGGTGAAAAACTCTGATAAGCTCTGGTGAGATTAGAATAATGTGGACTCCATGATAAATTGATCTTTCATTTATGAAGCCCAGGGGGGTTTCTGTGCCTGCAANACTCACGACCTTCAGATTATGAGACTGACGCGCTACCTACTGCGCTAACGAGGCTATGCTTACCATGTAAGGAAAGCTGAGTAAGTATCTAATCCAAGGTAGTATTCCTCCACAGCGGCTTATGTTTAGCAGCCCTCACCAGATTTCCGTCGTGTTTACATTGTCAACTTCATATGTTTAGAAAAGGGGTGAAAAACTCTGATAAGCTCTGGTGAGATTAGAATAATGTGGACTCCATGATAAATTGATCTTTCATTTATGAAGCCCAGGGGGGTTTCTGTGCCTGCAAATGTCACCTTTGGCTCATCAACCTTATAATGGCGGAGCCAGCCACCCCATACCCCCCTGAAGGCTCTGGTACCCATGGTACCACCCAGACCCCCCCCCATAACAGCCATTATGATACAATTCATTATTCCTTCTCATTATTTCTATCGCCGCCTTTGTCTTTTCCCGTATAATTATGCCCTTCGCTAGCTCCACAACATGACATAAGTTTATTGGTTCTTTTCAGCGCCAAGTATAAATATCATTCAGGTAGATAATAGAATTCAATTCAAAATAGAACGCAGGTAGATGGGTACTTTTGCTTTCGTTTTAGGAAGCCTAAAACTCCATTCGTGGCAAAAGACACTAGCAAAGAAGTTATTGTCCCTACCGTGTCACAACAGTCCAAGTTAGTTTACAGAACGTATGTAAAAACTGGGCTTTTAGGCCCACCAACGCCATCGAAAGAAACGAAGGATATTTATTCAAAATATATAGCAAAGAAATATATGTAATTTTCAAAACCATGATAGAAATTTTGAAGAGAAAAATAAGAGAGGTTTATGTTGAAATTGTGAAATTATTTTGTATTCTTATAAAGAATAGTTTCATAAGACCAGCGTTGGTGTTTTATGTCACACTACGCAAATTAATGCTGGCTATCATCTGTTGTTCTTTCTCGAGCAGTACAAACTTGTAAGTTGCATAAAATAACCCAACCATTTCTCCAATATTGTCACCCATATATATCACTGAAAAACTGTTTCTTAATGGCTTGTAATAGTCGCGATAGTTTCATGGTCATCATGGTAAACTGCTGTTATGAAATCAGACTTTGAAACTGTTGTTATGAAAGCAGACTTTGAAACTGTTGTTATGAAAGCAGACTTCGAGGGACCAGGACCCGTAAATTTTGAGCAGACGCCCGCGATTTCCGAACATTATCTTAAAAGGCTACGGTCAAGTCGATGAAAATAAGATGAAGTCCATCTTCCCATGCATGCTTTTGCAGAAAACAATTATTTGCAGAAATAGACAAGAGAAAGATTTTTACATGGACGTGAGTCTTAATTGCTTGCTTTCTAAAACAATAAATTGCAACCATACATGGTTACAAAGTGCATCCTTTACCACCTTGGATATTTCTATATCTAACATCTCGGCTAATGGGTTGCTTAGACTATATACTGTAATAGATGCCCCACCCAAAATCGATGCCACTTCTCGGACGTCTAGAAGCGATTATTAGGCTCGTTGAATGTTGCAACTAGCACTAATGTTGACATTCACGAGTTACACATCCTATTCCTCAATGAATTTGACAAGTTCCATTGCCATAAATGCTACAAATTACACCCATGGCGTTTAATTTGTATGGTGTATCAATACCAGTCCCACTGTCAAACCAATAAATTCATTTTGAGACAAGAATAAAATAAGTGTCCCACAAAGGCCTTTTAAGACCTTCCCCTTATTACTGACTTCATAATCTATGGCCTAATTGTCTGGTAATGGCATCTGAGAGTTTCCAAGCTCTTCGAGGGGAGATTCCTTTTGAAACCAATCAGCGATCACTTCTTTCATTTGGAGTCAATAGCCAAATTCCCAATGAAAACTAGGCTTAAAGCTTGGCCTTACCGTAACCCTAATCCTCACCAAATTACACAGGCTTTTACGACAAATACCAATCTCATTTTTATCCGACACTGTCCATGAAAAAATAAGTAAACTGAAACTCTAATTATTTAAATCAGCAAATGATAGGTAAATCTGCGAATAATCATGAACCATAATCAAATCCTATTTGTTTACAAAATAGCTACAATTTTCTATACATTTTTATAATGTGTTGCGATTGAGAAGGGCCTAAACAGCAGTGTAGACTTATTGGTAGCTCCTTCATCTCAACTTTAACGTTTATATCAAAAATTATCAATTTCCAAAATGGCACTTGTTCGTTGCTGTTTGGCCTAAAAGTGGACCAAGCACACAAGTACCAACACGTTGTGTTTGTCGACATCTGAATAACTTCCCTCGTAAGAATTTGTGACAAAATTTAAAAGCCTTTTGGCAAATAATTGCTCTTTCAAGCGTGTTGTTTCTAAAACATGAAACCACTGTCAACATCTTTCGTCATCATTATTATAGCAAATGATTTGCGTTGAAATCAAATGCCCTTGTAAATCAAAAATACTACAAAGTATGTAGCTTTTTATGAAATTTGCAAGCTACAGGTTTTGAAGAGACTTAGGTACTTTTTATAAAATTGGCATTAAGGGTACTATGAGCTGGTTCAAAGGTTCTGGTATGAAACAACTTCAATGAGAAGGTTCAACTTTCAATGAACTATTAGCCTAAGGATGTTAAATTTGCCTATCAATTAGTCCTGTTCATTTATAGTCTAGGAGTCGTGTAGTTTAGATTAAAATTACCTTTGTCTGTATATTTTCAAATCCTAACGTTTGTAAATATTAATAACATACAACTGTTTGCCCACTTCAACAGCTGGCTTCTCTACTGTCAACAACACTGTGGCCGCCCCGCCGCTATTTTGAAGTTCCCCTCAACCAAGTTTGTTATGAACCAAATTCGAAAATGGTGACTACAGCTAGAAACAAGCAGTATGAAAGCCAGGGCAAGAAGTTCTACATTAATAACATTTACAAATGTAAGGATTTGAAAATATAAGATATCGATCGTATTTTTATATAAAATACACAGCACCGTAGACTGTAAATGAAGAAGGTTCATTGGAAGGCAAATTTAATATTTTTCAACAGCAACGAACAAATGCCATGATAACAACTTAAACTGTAACACTAAGCTTGAGAAACGATCCTAGTTGCTTTACTTTTTTCGAATTAAAAGCGAAAATTTTCTACTAACGAAACTTATGTTCAACTAGCCAACATGCTCACGATGCCTGCCAGAAGTTCTTAGAACACTGAGGCCGTTTGTTAAAATGGGTACATTTTTACGCATCTTTGATCCAAAACAATCAGTTTAAAGAAACCCTATCGATTTGCAAGGGATGCAGCCAAATCACGAATTGTTATCATCAATGAACAAAATTGCTCTAAGGGGAGGAAGAAATTAGCCCAAAGTGTTCCAAGACTTTTAGCAAGCATTGCATGCCAAACGTGGCTAGACCTAAACCAGCCTAAACTGGTCTAAACTGCTTCACCAAGGATGTGATTTCCTGTCAATTCTTTCGAGGTATGTGATGCATCATCTGGCATTTCATCGTCATGTTCTAGTTCATCTATTTCTTCAAAATTCTCCTGCAAAATATACGAGATATGAATTCAATGTCAGATTAAATTCTACATATTCCAATGATACCCTATTCATACTTAAAACTAAACCAGTTTATTAAATGCTACGTTCTAATTGGTAAATCCTACAAATCGATTTAATTGATTGGTTCAAATTAACATGGTTTAAATAAAGCTAGTTTGATTGTGTCAATGCGAAAGGGGGTATCAGTTTCTTCAAAAATTTCCTTTAAAGAGTTTAGGAGATTCAAATTTCCTTTTGTCGATAAATATTTTCGATTCATTTCCTCAAAATTCTGCTGCAAAGAAAGGACATATTAATTTATTGCCATATTCAATCCTTCTATCAATTCTTTTAATTTCTTTAAAACTTTTCTGTAGAGAATTTAGAAGCTTCAAATTTCCTTTTGTCAATATATATTTTCGATTCATTTCCTCAAAATTCTGCTGCAAAGAAAGGACATATTAATTTATTGCCATATTCAATCCTTCTATCAATTCTTTTAATTTCTTTAAAACTCTTCCATAGAGAATTTAGAAGATTCAAATTTACTTTTGTCAATAAAAAATGTTAATTGTTTCCTCAAAGTCTTCAGTATAAACATTAATAAATTCAAATGAACCGGTAGACATTGCTCTTTTTTCAAAATTCTGACAAATTCATTCGAAAAAATTCAACCCTCCGACAGTAAACGACAAAGCAACTTTCTGTAGACCTTTATGCTTTACAGCCACATTTTGATCAACCTAAACTTTCCAGTGTTTGGACTGCCATGTGTTTCATTTGAATCTGGGTCCGTATGACCCTAGTCACCGTGAAATAACAATATGAGAAGTACTGACGCGATTTTGAAATTCTTGTCCGTGTTATTGCGACTCATAACGGCTGACACTCACCTCGAAGTCATGGAAGTCATTGAAAGCATCTTCCTCATCGACTGGATCAAAAAACTGTGTCCGTACAAGTACGCCTAGGATAAAGAGGAATGAACGATGAGTTTTACACTGAAAAATTAGTTGTTGAGTTTTAAAAATTACTCAATAGCGTTGGCAGTTCGAGCTCTTGATTCTAAATGGTTACTTGTGGGTTACAGTTAGCAGGCTGTGTCGCAATCTAAAAATAGAACAATGGAAAGTCAAGTGACACTTATGTTCCTGTTGCTTTCATCTATCGAGGACATAAAATATGATAGGCCACATGTCTATAACCCAGTCCCCATAGCTAATCTGTGTTTGACTCATGTTAATTCAAGGGCGCCTACCTTGTAGGAACTGTGTTTATTCCCAGTACTGTTTTCTTGACATAGTACACAGAGTAATTGTTGATCTCGTATTATATCAACACCGGAATTTGAAACCATAGATCATTCTTACGTCATCTTGACAGGACAGCAATTACTCTGTGTACTATGTCACGAAAATAGTACTGGGAATAAACACAGTTCCTATAAGGTAGGCGCCCTTGGTTAATTTTGAGTTTTTGATAAAAATGAGAGAAACGGTTTGTTGAAGTGTAGGAGCCCTCTATGAAATAAAACATAGTGAATAACATGAACATAATAGTCAAACACAAACCAAAGTTTTAAATCGTGACAAGAAATTACATTACATTGTAAACAAGATTTTTCAGCTTATCATAATAGCTCAAATGTGATTCGATTAAAATGGTAAAAATCGAGATATTACAAATCATATTACAATAATGAATAGTGGAATAAAAGAAACAAGATTTAAATGTGGTTGAATAATAGCTCGTTGGAGAGATAAAACGTCTACAGTTACGAAATGAGAGAAATGAAAGCATTTTTGTGGTGGTATGCTCGAAGGGTTCTAGCCTCATTAATGAGGGATTTAAGCTAAAAATATCACCGCTGACTGGGCATTAAGTTCACTGTTATGAGATTCTGTTACTGTTTTAAATAAGAATAAGAAAAATTGATCGAGACTGAGTTTGAAGAGAATTAATGAAAAAACAGCTTTGACTAACAACCAACTCCTATAAATATGCTAGAGTGCTAGAGAAACTCGCGCACACCCATTGTTTCTTTAGCTACACAATGATACGGTACGTGTCAACATTACCAAATACAATATACTATATTCTTAACTTGGTCCAGGCCAACTGTGTCGATTGACTCTTTTGATGTAAAGGTTCTTCCAAGAACTTTGAGTATTGAATTTGATGACAGCGTCCCTTTTTCAATGCCATGACTTAAGGAAATCGCGTAATCACAACGTAACGGTAATCGATAATGATAAGGCAAATATTTACCTGTGATCAGTCCCCCGATAATTGCAGTGGCAACACTCATAACCAATCCAGTTGCTTGATAGGCAGCTTGTTGTCCAGAACTCCGTCCCAATCCAGGGGGTATATCTGGCTCAAATTGTTTCAGGTCATAATACGCTGTTGTGTTCTTGATTGGGGCAATGGCGGGATACAGGCGATAAAGGCTACGATTAAAAATTTAAATTTTACAAGGGACTCTATTGTCATAGGAAATCAGCAAACATTGGCGAGATAGCTGACAAAAAATTTACGGTGAACATAAGGATATGCCAAAGAGACCTTCGCCTTTTTTATAGGCCAAAGAAGATAAATGTTCGATCTATTGTAAATGGTACTTAACTCAGAAATGTACATAATGATTAACAATTATAGTTGATAAACATAAATTTCTCTATTGAATAAACTAAAATGCCAGGATTTAATTAGACTAAACGTATCGGGCATAACCCTTCCTCAGTAGTGTATAGATTAACAATTATATATTCATTTTCTGTATTTTCTGTGCATTTTCAAACAGGCGAAAAACTAGATCGTTGGTATACCTAGAACGAAAGGTCTGAATCAGCTAAGCACTTGCACGGATAGAAAAAAGGCTAGAGAGAGGTACAAATAATCTTCTTCTCCATGTTCCGTGTCTTTCGACGATAGATGACACAGTAGCCCTCTACTTGTCTCTGCCCATTACTATTCTTGTTGCCCATTCATACCGCATCCCAGTCCAGTCCTTGATGGTGTCATACCAACTTATCCTTGGGTGACCTCTGCCGCTCTTTCCCTCTATATATGCTTCTAACAGTGTTCTGTATATGTTATTTAGCCGTGTCAAATGCCCAAAATGAGAGACATAAAATGAGGAAGTGTTATTGCAAAGATTTTTCGGGAAAAGAGACCTTTGAAGAGAAATCCCTTTGACTGCAGACGATATTTTTGCAGAAATCTTCGTTTTTAGATAGAAAGAACTGATTTTGAATGAGTATCAAAATATTATAAGTAACAAGTTTATACCTGGATTTATAAGTACCATAATTAGCCATGCCAGTTGCTATGATACAAGCCATAGCTCCAAGTAACCCAGGGAAACCATGAACTGCAAGAACACCTCTTGTATCAAACATCTTAAATCTCCTTTCAAGTTTGCCCTGGATGGAAGAAAAAACTCTAGATTAAACATAATACAACAGAAATTGCAATCATTACAAAACAAGTCCAAACCAGCGCTCCAAGACATTAGAGTCCCACCTGCATTAGAGACCACTTTGCAAGAAACTAAAACCCTGAATCAGTTGATAAGCTTAATACATAATATTTACTTACCAAAATATATCTGTATCCAATGACACTAATAAGAGAGCCAACGACACCTATCAGTAGAGTACCCCAAGGAGGTATGATGAGTTGAGCAACTGCACCAATTGCGATGCCACCAGCCAAGGCTGAGTTTTGTATATGTACCTATAAAAATAATTAGCATACTGGATAATGCTTGGGCTACTTAAAATTCCCAAAATAAGCACTAGGAGATGTTGTCTCCTTGGTACATTTAGAATATGGCACCCCTGCCAGAAATGATTTCAGCTTCATATATCTGTTATATATATTTGGTAGAATTGATAACATTTATTTTGGTAAATTTTCGACAAATGGAAAAATCGAAAAAGTGTAGTGAGATCGAGTTTCGAACTCATGACCTCCTGCTATTTCGGCAGATGCTTTACCGACTGAGCTATCCCAATGTGTGCTGGTGTGTGTCCGGATAGCTTAATTGGTAGAGCATCTGCCTAGATAGCAGGAGGTCACAAAACTCGCTCTTGTCACATTTTTTCCATTGGTGTATGGTCGCCCAGAATTTTTTATTGTTTGACAAAGCAAACTTCCATTGTTAGTTGGCAAAACAGAATGCAACAAAGATAAGTTGAGAGCCAATTGTCTTTGGTATATAAAATAATTACAAGAGGATTCCAAAATACAGTAGATCATTTCAAATATTTCCCTCTCAAAATTTGAACTGTTGAAATGTACACCTTTTTAGTCTCTCACAAGATAAAGAGATATAACATAGTCTTAATCTAATATATCATGTGAACTTTAATAGTGAAGGGGGAGTTGTGTTTTTTAGCCCCGAGCGCTGGGATCATAGAAGTAGAGAAAACCTAATCGAGTCTGCAATCCCTTGTCATGACACTGGAATGGTAGGGCTCTACCAGGTATTGAACCCACACTGTCCACCTGACTGTTCTGGCTGCAAAATCAGAGGATTACACCACTGCACCACAACACGTTCATTATACCACGTGCTACAAAAACCTTGATGATAGTCTTGCAATTGAATTCAGATTTTTATTGCATAGATTTGCAACAAGATGTTCCACATAGCAGTTTGATATAGTGCAAAATAACATGTTGAAGACATACCATATTTAGTTTTGATTCAGCACTGGACAGAACAGAGAATGCAAATGTGGCAGTAAGACTGGCAGCAAGTGCGTAGAATGTTTGCACAATAGCTCTGCTTTGCGTTGTTCCATCTACTCCATATGAATTTAGACTTGGCCAATAAACCCATAGAAAAATAGTGCCTGTTTAGAAAGAAAGATCAAATGACTTTGACGAGATGTTTTTAAATTGTTGAATACTATATACAATATATTAAGTCAGATGCACTTCGAGGAAGATCCAACTTACACAGAAAAATTTTAAATGACATATAAGCATCATATTTTCATTGGTGTCCAACATATACAAAATGTCTGATTCAAGCCAGTCTGAAAAAGAAGCCAACTAAATTCATGATGGTTCATTCATGAACTAAATTCATAAACTTACCAATCAGGGAAAAAGTGCCAGATTCATATGAAGCACAATGCAAAGTTCTATTTCTGAATATTCTTCCACGATACAACATGCGTGTCACCACAATGCCAAAGAACGATCCAAATACATGTACAAAACATGTTTTGGTATTGTCAGAAACAAAGAGTATTGTTGTGCATATTCCTTCATTAATTGAATAGAAGAAGGCCTCGAGCAACGCTATTGTCAGCAACTGAAGTGAATTGGCAATGCCTAAAATAGCACCAAATGAAACCAAGACAGCAACTGCAGCAAAATCAGCTGAGATCAACCTGAAAACATCAAATAATCAACGTTTTAACCTAAAATTCCAGTGCCTCTTGTTTTAGAATAGCTTGCCATGCTAGCGTAAAGCTAGGGCGGTATTTTGAACCTAGAGAATGTTTATTTCTATGAGTGTATGCCTATTTCCAAAATTGGAGACCTGCTGTGCTCTTGCAAAGAATCTGTAAATTATTTATGCTGACTTAAAACCATGCAGACTTGAATGTTTACATAGCTCAGTGTATCTATTAGCCTGAGATCAGGCATTCCCCTTTCCTTCATTTCCAAAGTTTTTTTTTTTAAAGAAGGCCTGTTAACAGGCTATGTATCTATTGGCATTGTCTACATAGCTCAGTGTATCTATTAGCATAAGTGCCAGTTGCAGAATTCAAAAGAACGGACTTGCTATTGGTGTAACTTGATGCTTTCACCACAACAAGGCATTATCTTTTGTGCATTAATGTAAGCGGAAATTTCAATTTTGCAATAGCTTATCATTGATATCATACTTTTAAGTTTCAAAATCCAAACTTTCAAAGTCAGTACAGTGGTAATATGTACTAGAATTCACTAGTAGATAACTTATGCCAAGACCTTTAAAGAAAGTCACAGTTCAGTTTCAAGACATATAGTTTCTGAACATTTTGGTTTTGAAAACAAATTCAGTATCAAATATTCTATCTTAAACACATTATAATTTTTGGTTGAAAACTTATCTTGTAACTATCATCTGTTTCACAATTTCCCTCAAGGATAAGTTTATTAACCAACTGTGGCGTGTGGTTCTTGATTTGACATATAATCACATTTTCCACACTTAGAACCTATCCAAGAGATGACCATCGTACCATGCTGTGGTTTGGATTTGTTCCATTGTTGGGAGGTGGCTCCATTGTACTGATGAACAAGATACATAACTTTGATGATATTGTTGTGAAAACAATTTACATTACGTCAGCAATAGAAAACATGTGTTCATATCATGTGAGGATACAAACTTCTCTTGCCAAAGATATGAATGAATGAAATGCACAAAATAAGCATCAATTTTTGACAGCCAACTGCAACAAAAGTTTGAGTTCAAAGGTGTTTCTAAATTGTTAACAAACTATAAGTCTGTCTCAAATTAGATGTCATCTACAAATGCCCGCGGATAACAACTAAGAAGTTTTTTGCAAAGGGATTTTGCATTATCACAAATATCAGGTGACATCTAATTGGAGATGGACTTTAATCAACCTCTGAAATATTACTGGGTTGTTTATTCCAACCAAAAATTGTCAAGAAACAATTTCACAACGTAGTTTTAGCTCTTGACAAACCATTCTGTTATGGTTGGATGTCAAAAAAATAAAGTGCACAGAGGCACATGCAGTAGATATATTGAAAACACACCCATCAATTGTGAGATAAACCTTGCTCTTCCTCATCTTGAAAAATCCTTGTAATAAAGTTGCCCATTGGACAACAACTCCAATGATTAGGAAGGAATGAACCAAACTGCCTTGAGTGTATCGTTTGAGGAATGTCAGAATCAACCCAAAGCCAAGCAATGTCAATAGGTGTACATTTTGAAATCCTACAAAAAGATTGGAAATTATTTCTAATGTGCAAGATTTGTACAGTTTTTTGCAAAAATAGATTGCAAAACTTCTGACTGAAAATGGTAGTAAACAGAGAGCCAGGGCAGTCAGAATTCCTTATGATTAGCACCCTGCAAGTCCTCTTTTCTTGGCACATTTTTTAGCTATCTGTAAATGGTGATCCTTGAGTTAACAATCTCACACTCTGCTAACCTTAGCAACTCTGCATCTTGCATTAAAAATAACAGCTNGTAATAAAGTTGCCCATTGGACAACAACTCCAATGATTAGGAAGGAATGAACCAAACTGCCTTGAGTGTATCGTTTGAGGAATGTCAGAATCAACCCAAAGCCAAGCAATGTCAATAGGTGTACATTTTGAAATCCTACAAAAAGATTGGAAATTATTTCTAATGTGCAAGATTTGTACAGTTTTTTGCAAAAATAGATTGCAAAACTTCTGACTGAAAATGGTAGTAAACAGAGAGCCAGGGCAGTCAGAATTCCTTATGATTAGCACCCTGCAAGTCCTCTTTTCTTGGCACATTTTTTAGCTATCTGTAAATGGTGATCCTTGAGTTAACAATCTCACACTCTGCTAACCTTAGCAACTCTGCATCTTGCATTAAAAATAACAGCTGCTCTGCTAGAAAATACAATTCCTCCCATTTTGTATATTCGATCAAAACATCTGGTGTACAGATCAAAAATCTCTAAAATTAGCACACACTGTTTGATAAGAACATCCTATTGAATGTTAGAAAGTAACTTTTTGTTTTGTTTGACTCATGCAGGCTTCTTTGCAGAGAGCGTTTGAAACAACCAGATTAAACTTTTAATCCTACTTTGAAACATTATGATAAAAACAACATGCAGATCTTATAAACCCATCTATAAAATAGGACTTTTTTGCTGAAATATAGTTGGTATATATATATATCACTTCTACTGTACTTAATAAATTTTTGCAAAGGCTCAACTTCTGCAGCAAATCCTTCAGGGACTGCACTGGTAATCGGGCAGGCTGTGAGAAAATCGGTTATTTGCTGACAGGAAACTTGGTAGACATTTAAACCGTTGAAATTAATAAACTGTAGAAATATTTCTGCTCTGCAATTTTGTGTCAAGCATTGACATAAACAGTACTGTAACATGATATGACAATGGATCGAATGGTAGACCAGAGGAGAGGGCAGGGCAAGGGTGATGTCTGGCTTCAAAATCCAGAACTGATGATGAAATGTATTCCAAGCGACTTCATGTTCATGAAAAAATAAACCCCCTAAATATTTAATATTCCGTGTCAATTTCACATCTTTTGGTATAATGCAAGGCAGTTTGTGAAGAAAGACCCCGATCTGTGCAAAATCTGCCGGTTGGTACGGTTGCTACCTATCCTAACGAACCATGGCATGGGGGAAATAAAAACAAATTCGCGTGATCGTCATTCGTCAAAAGCGGCCAGCTGAGATACAAAATCAGTTCCATTGTGGTATAATTCATATCTTTATGACAATACTCAATTCTTTTATTGCATATGTACAACAAACAAATAAATTGCAAGTCTCTGTCAGTGGGTTATCATGCCTAAGATCACCTGACTCCAAAATCGAAGTGGCCTAACTCGCTCATTCTGCAAACCAGGGATCACCGGTGATCTTAGGCCAACTTTGAAGATTATTCCCACATGTAATGTGAAAACAAATGGCATATAGTTATCTCACCATCAATCTTTGATGTATTCTCTTTCTTGACTTTCTTATCACTTGGTAAAAGTCCTTCATCGTAATCGATAAAAACAACGAATAATATGAGGAGGATTCCTTGGAAGAGGAGAAGCAGACTTGCAAACTTGGCCTTGCCGCTGTTAACTCCTCCAGCCATGATCACTTTGAGATCGCGTTTCTTTGATGCTCTTTAAAGCTTAACAAGTTATTGAAGAAAACGATTTCGTTTCATAATTCATAAGTATTTCACTATTTCATATCGATTGCGATCAAAATCGTTCAAGCATTCTTCCTTCCACCTTCCAATTCCTTCTGCTTCNTTTCTTATCACTTGGTAAAAGTCCTTCATCGTAATCGATAAAAACAACGAATAATATGAGGAGGATTCCTTGGAAGAGGAGAAGCAGACTTGCAAACTTGGCCTTGCCGCTGTTAACTCCTCCAGCCATGATCACTTTGAGATCGCGTTTCTTTGATGCTCTTTAAAGCTTAACAAGTTATTGAAGAAAACGATTTCGTTTCATAATTCATAAGTATTTCACTATTTCATATCGATTGCGATCAAAATCGTTCAAGCATTCTTCCTTCCACCTTCCAATTCCTTCTGCTTCCCTTCAAGAAAAAATTTTGGCACTAGAAAGTTTACTATTGTTTAATGCTGCATTCTGATTGGTCCATTCCCTTTACTGTTCTTTCATATGCATTGCGGAGTAATGATACTGCGAAGGAAACAGGATAGTGTGTCTTATGAAATTTCCTTCTGATCAGGAATCTGCAAGTAGAATACCGAAAGAGTCTTTCCTTATGGACCAGTGAGCTCCGGAATAGCCCCTAGTCGAGGTTATTTCTGCCAAATTTTATTAAGAAAGTATAGGAGCAAACAATTGACCACAGTACATTCTATGACAGGCGATGGTTAAACCAATCACTCAATGCAAAATCTAACTTCACACTGCTGTTTGCGAAGACCTGCACTTTTGAATGATGTATAGGTTGGACAGGTTGGAAAAATTTGTGCAACAAAAAACTTCCCAAAATTCCCAAGGGACTAAAGCCCCCTTACGCTGCCAAAAACGTAAAGCGCTTCAAGAATCAAGTTCTGCTCGCTAAACTCTTTCGAATGATATATAGTTTGCATCGTTTTGGGAAGTAATCCTTGTACCATGGCCGAAAACAGTTTTACTCTGCAAAGTTTTTGGTTGTACTTTAGACTGACATTTGTATCCAGACCTATTTTAGAAAGACAGAATTACGCGAGTTGTGCGTCAAAATCTTTTCAATCCCGTTTTCATACCAATTCCTTCATCTTTTTTCATTTCATCCATTCTTAGTTATTGAAGCACGATAGAGGGCCGTGATGACAAAAGGCTCTGGGGACGAGGTTGAGGGCCGTGGCAAAGACCTACGCCTTATCATGGGCGATTCTGACACGTGAAGAATGTGTCTCACTTGCTATTTCTATATTTCAAATGAATTTAAATGCTTACCTTGTGTATTTCTTCTGCTTTGAATTCCCATCGAAGCTGACTGATACAAGTTGGCAGAGGATCAAGATCAAATTCAATTTTGCTTTATCCAAGAGTATCTGCTTAGCTGCAATCGATGCAACTTCCAAAGCAATGGTATTTGCAAAACTACCAGGTAGCCAAGTAAAGTATGAATTTTTGAAAATTCATCAAACTTTTATCATGTTACAGCTCTTTGAATTTTTGGATCTGTTTCAATGACTAAGTAAACTCAATAGATAATTGCTTTCATATTTTTGTGAACTAGAGACGAGGAAATTCAGTTTGATTTTCAATTCGGAGTATGCTTCAAAACCAGGTAGCTTGCAAACCAAAAATTCCCACAACTTCAAGCCATTTCAAGACCTTGCAACAAGTCTGAATTAATTTTGTCTTTGAGACAGATACACATCAAGACATTGTCAGGATTGGTGATCTACAATAGATTTTGATGATTTTCGAAGCTATATCATTTAGGCCCTGTTCTGGTCTGCTCACGAGATAGGCCCAGTTATCGCAACAAAGACGACAATAACAACAACAACATTTTTTGTGTCCATCAGTCTATCATTAGTAGCGATAACTAGCCTCACTCACTGGGCTCACTACACAAGGACCCTCATCTTACGCTCATCTCATTGAAGTGAATTAATGTTGTTGTTGTCGCTTCAGTGATGGTTACAGCGTCGATCAGTCTATCAATAGCAATAACTACCAACTTGTAGTTAGTCTAGTCTGCTCCAAAAGATGACAACAAAAATCAAAAGCAGAGAAAACTTCCAAATTCAAAATCTTAAATATTTCACGTAAAACTTTGTACATAAATAATTCTATCAATTTATTGTTTATTACTTTAAATCTATCAACAAAATTGTTATTTTTAAATTCATCAACTAAAATGTTATTTCTCTTAGCAAATATTCAAATAGTTAGAAAGATTTCACCACTGGCTGTTGCTTTTAAGAATCGATTCCAGGCAGCGGTCGATGCAGCCT
>REGL01000400.1:214000-227192 GCA_004194395.1 Aurelia aurita complex sp. Pacific | reverse complement strand
TCAGTCACATTTTTCACCATTTTCAAAATGTGCCGACATCCTGTGAATCCAGTCTAAGAATCAGGGTGACCTAGTGGTTCAAATGAAATATTGCTGACTTTCAAGTTTATTTTAATACAGACATTGCCAGAATTCCCAAGGGACCAATTTCTTGTTTTATTGAATAACCAAAAAATCCTAATGTCAGCCCATGCTCGCTTCAGCTCATCTCATAGCTGATAATTCATAGACATATTTGCCCCTAAAATGTGTACATTTTTGGTAAAAATTTGCATTTCTATGCCAATATTTAGCATCAAACTGAAAAATTCTGACTGAAATCCTATTCTAAAAGAACCTAAATATTCGTAACATTGAATTGAACACACAAATTAAGAATTGAAATAATTTTCTTTAACTTTATGAATGAATATTTAAGAAATGAAAAATTATATCAATGAAAACAAATTTCTATATTTTACCAAATTCAAATTGCAAAGAGATAAATCCATTCAGTCCTTTTCTTTCAAACATACCGGGTGCACCAAAGTAAACTATTCACTTTTGGCAGGCCACGATTAATCGTACACTGGACTGATTTTGGAGATTTAAGGAGGGTGCCGAGGCTACGGCCCATTTATTCCAGCCAATACTCTTTTTACATTAATTTTCACCTGCTCCGGCCAGTCCCCGGCCAAGCTCCGGCCATTGGCCGGAGCCTTGGCACCCTCCTGAGATTTATAACTTAATCTTTAGCAGAAAGCCTGAATTAGGTTCTAATTTTTTTGCAAATTTTTGTGTTCAGCTTTTAGAGCTATAAGCGAGTTTCCTAAAACTTTCGTTTTTGAAAACACTGAAAGCGATTAAAAAAACAGCGATCAAGTTTTCTAAAGAATCAACATGAATGGACAAAGAGAAAACTTTTTATGGTAATTTGGGATTTAGAAATTGATTAATTGTAATCTGCTGTATATGAGCGTTTTGCTTCTATCTAGGGAGAAATGTAACATTACTATGACATAAGGAAATGTCTTTCCTTTGGTAATTTCATTGAATTTATGCTTTGGTGCAGGTTGTGTTCCTGTGTCAAGTGGGTTAAAAAAGAAAAACAAGGTACTGGTCATGAGGCCAGCAAACATGGAGTCTGGTTGAATTTTTGATTTTGTAATGGCTTGGGGCGGCACTTTATTGCAACTACTACAGAATTTCGCAAAAGAGTCCAATTGTTGAAATAACACTCGTGCAGAAGTTTATACTAATCAATTTTTAAATCCCCCAATCACCCCAAAAACCGTTTTCTCTTTGTCTATTCATGTCCAGTCTTTAGAAACTTTGATCAACGTTTTTTGATCATTTTCAGTGTTTTTGAAAACGAAAATTTAAGAAACTCGCTTCTAGCTCTATAAACTGAAAACAGAAAAATTTGCAAAAATTCCTAGAATCTAATTCATGCTTTCTGCTAAAGATTGAGTCATAAATCTTCAAAATCGGTCAAGTGTATGATTTATCGTAGCCTGCCAAAAGTGCATAGTTTAATTTGGCGTACCCGGTAGATTTACAGGGCTTTCATAATATCATAATGGATAAATGCAATTTCAAAAAGTCATATTTTTATCGAAATGTCCTCATGCGTGCCCACTGTGAGGCTGTGGTAAATTTAAAGAGGGGGCAAGTGGGGGCAGTTGTCCTTTTGAGGAGAAAGCTCTATTTGGTTCCCCATTTCTGCCAAAAAAAATGCACTGCCAATCAAGCAGAGGCCCCAATTCCTTACTGGTTGCCACAGCATGTGGAAATTAGCCAATGACATCCGCACCTGTTAACCCTTTGATTCAAAATCAATTGTTTGAGATGAATCTTAAAGTAACTTCACAAAAAGTTAAGTAGATTCTATGTTTTATGCAAAACAGGCCTTGTGCACACTAACAGATGGTTTTCCTGCCTAAGAGGTTGATTATATCAGAGTTTTTAGCCCAGTTGTAACTTTAACGGGGCTGAAATTTGAATCAATTATAAGATAGAAATAGATTCCATAAGGTAAAAACGTAAAGAGAAACACCCCTAATTTCAGTGGCAGGGATAGCATTAAAAGGTCTAGCGAACCTTATTTCCATAATGGTCCCCTTAGAGGTGCCGGTATAGAGTAACAAAAGAAACATAACAAAAGGAAGAAACATGGTCCATAAGACGTACCAATATAATACTATTAGATAGTACTGCATTAGTTACTTCACATCAAACTCTCACTTTCGAACAATTACGCAGTACAAAAGTCAATAAAAGAAGTTCACAATACAGCCGTAGAGAAGTGCAACGAATAAGACACATAGGTATTACAATCAACTAGTCTATTTTGAAGTTTTAAACTTATTATCGCTCAATCAACCGCCTGGGCTTCCTGTGAATACCCTACTGAGAAAGTGTGTACTTTGCTTTGGCTTGCAAGGAGCACTTGCCCTCACCCTCAATGGCCTAGACTTAGGCTCACAAACATGAAGTCTTTGCATTCTGCAATGCACTGATAAACTGGTTCCTGGTGCAGTTTTATAGCTTGAGCATTCTTCAATTCATAATAATTTAAATTCATGAGTTTGTGTCAGTCCATTGTAAGTTGATTTGTGTAGATTTTGAAAAATTGTCTATGGTTGTGCATAATAATGATGTTAGTTTCCAACAAGAAATATCAAAACAATTATACTAACAAATGTTTGAAAGGCATATTTTGGAGAAAAAAATAGGGACCATAGCCCCCTCTGACCCCCCTTCCGTCGTCGGAGGCCCTGGACCTGTCAACAAATATACTTGGAGTTGTCAAAACATTATGATGCTATATTTTCCCTGGCTCAATCTTGTTATTATGTCATACTGAGGGTCAAAACGGAGATGAAATGAAACTGGTCATCATTACAGTTGCCATCAGATTAAAAGGGGCTCCGTCGCCAAACAATAAACAAATCCGTAAACTCGCACGTGTCACCAATTATCCATTGTTCATCAATTGTTTTCTGCAGTTTGTTTCATGGCTTCACCCAAGCCACCAAAAAGTGACCGTTAAAAATCCACTTATATCTGAGCAATTGTAGAAGATATGAATGCTTGGTTTGTTCCTTAGTGCAGTAAAATGATTTATGTCCAAACAGCAACTTTCATTTTGAAGAAAATATGAAAATCCTGTGTGATATCACCTTTCAAAAAACTGCAAGATCATCGTTTTGTTTACATTTTGGCGACGGAGCCCCTTTAATTTGTAAGAATTTATTAAAGAACTATACCATAGGTTCTTTATATTGCTGTTGTACTGATAGGTTCTTTATGTTGCCGTTGTACATATAGGTTCTTTATGTTGCTCTTGTAGAAAAAGGTTCTTTATGTTGCTGTTATACAAATAGGTTCTTTATGTTGCTGTTGTACAAATGGTTGTCACTTACCTAAGACCTCAATTTCATCACCCTAGATCGTAAATATACTTCAGATCACGAGTGGATCAAGAATGTAGATGGAATTGGAATAATTGGCATAACTGACTATGCACAAGTAAGTCTTTTAAATTCATACTGTACCTTTGACAATGAAACGGTACTGCTAAGTTTCCCAGTTACAACACTTCAGAAGTACAACAACAGTACATGATTCTTTGTACTACCACTTGAATCTTGAGAAGTTGTTGATGTTTCAACGAAAGAAGTGTGTTCTGATTATAGTACTGTTGCCACTTAACATAGGTTTAATTTCTGTGAAACCTCACGAATTCTTGAAAGTTTGCACAGTATGTATCAGGGAGCGCCTTCGGCGCTCNCTTTCAAAAAACTGCACTATCTTCGTTTTTTTTACATTTTGGCGACGGAGCCCCTTTAATTTGTAAGAATTTATTAAAGAACTATACCATAGGTTCTTTATATTGCTGTTGTACTGATAGGTTCTTTATGTTGCCGTTGTACATATAGGTTCTTTATGTTGCTCTTGTAGAAAAAGGTTCTTTATGTTGCTGTTATACAAATAGGTTCTTTATGTTGCTGTTGTACAAATGGTTGTCACTTACCTAAGACCTCAATTTCATCACCCTAGATCGTAAATATACTTCAGATCACGAGTGGATCAAGAATGTAGATGGAATTGGAATAATTGGCATAACTGACTATGCACAAGTAAGTCTTTTAAATTCATACTGTACCTTTGACAATGAAACGGTACTGCTAAGTTTCCCAGTTACAACACTTCAGAAGTACAACAACAGTACATGATTCTTTGTACTACCACTTGAATCTTGAGAAGTTGTTGATGTTTCAACGAAAGAAGTGTGTTCTGATTATAGTACTGTTGCCACTTAACATAGGTTTAATTTCTGTGAAACCTCACGAATTCTTGAAAGTTTGCACAGTATGTATCAGGGAGCGCCTTCGGCGCTCCCTGGTATGTATAGTTGCTACGCATAGTTCATGACAGTTTCTTGATTATTAAACATTTCATATTCAAATATCATTTCCCATTTCTGTTTCAGGATAAACTGGGTGATGTTGTATATGTAGAATTACCTGAAGTTGATGCTGATTTCTCAGCTGGAGGTATGACAATCTTATCTGTTTTATTTTTGCTGATTTTATATTTGTGACCTTAGGGATACACAACTCGTGGTATCTTTTAAAGCAATGACCTTCGAGCAGTCCCACTTAATGCTACTGGGTGAATCAGAAACTTGCATATCGTTTGAAAGGCTACTGCTCCCTGAATATCAAAGCAAAAATATTTTGTAACAGCATACAAGTCAAATCTTTCAATAGGGCATAGGGAAACCCGCAAACCTTCCGATTTCACGCTCATTAGCCAATGATTTCATTGTATTCTGATTGCATGACTGAAAATAAGGTTTTTGAGACAACTTTTCGAGTACCTTCATGAAAATAGAAATGGGTATTCGACCAATAAAGATACAGAGCTAAAGATAAAGGTACTTAATCTAAATTCAGCTGATATTATCTTAGGATAGGGGGGGCTCTCTCCTCGATTAGTTTACCTATTGAGAAAGCTCCTCCTTTAAGTAATTCCCTGTATACAATTTATTTAGTTCCTTGTATTTGTATATTGTATTAATTTTCTGTATTACTGTATAAATTTTTGTAACTTATCTTTATCTTTGTTCTTTAGTTATTTGTTTGTATAGTTAGTAGTTAGGACTATAAATTGTATGTAGTGGAATTTGAATTATATGAAACTGAAACTGAAACTGAAGCTGGTTTTACCACGAATCGATTCTACAGGCGCCACTTTATATTTTTTTGTGCATTTGGTTAAAATGTCATCAGTGATTGGCTTTACATCGAATTTCATTGTTTCGAAAATTTGTCTTATTCGAGAATTTTTCAGGAACGCTACCAATGAGATATAGCTTTCAAAATTTACATGTTACGTGAATTATGTCCAGGAATAACATGAAAATATTTTTTTGTGTGATTTTCGAAAATCCTTTATGAATTAAAGCCATTTGCTACCAAGAAAGCTAATGGGCGTTACGAATAAGGTCACCATGAATCCAATTTCTTTCCATCATTTTATCATCGATAATTTCGATAAAATGTCATAAGATTTCATACATATGAAATATTACAATAAATTTTACATTCTACTATACCTTCCTAATTACTGTACAACACTACAGGGACGATGCCAAGGGGAGTGAAGGACAATACTACCCCATAGCCTTCATAACAGGTCTGAATTCACAATCAATTTTTTGCCTGACAGTAATGACTTTTACATGCTTTAGCACGTGTTATCCTTGATCAAGAGCGAGACTTGGAAAAAGTCCAGTGTTATTTTCATTTCATTTTCATTTTACAATATTTATACAGGTTAATAGGATTCATATATAAATATGTTTTTCAACCTGACCTGTTTCCACAAAAAGAAAAACCTAACCACTAAAACTAAGAACAAAAGAAATTTACATGACTAATTTACAATATTATACAAAACTAAAACTAATTAATAAAATAAAAGTTGTCCCTGTTTATAGTTGTCCTTTAAAGGTTTTTAGGGAGGGTGCCAATTTTGTCTCTCTTTCTAGGTTGTTCCACAGTTTCGCACCGCGATAGGAAAAAGCCTTTTGGCCATTGATAGTTCTTAGGAACGGTATCTTAAGATCAGTTTCTGACGAGCGCAGAAACCGCTCTCTACCGTCCGAACGTTATTCCTGTTGGAGGATGAAATTGTCATCCTTGGGAGCATAACAACAGTATTCCAGGCAATTTATTCCTCCTGAGAGGATATCACATGCTAAAATGTGTTGAATGTATTGCTGTAAGGCAAAAATATCCAAATTTTGTCGTGAATTTAGGCCTATTTTGAGGTTTTTGGAAGTGGCTATTGTGAAAAATCCCTCATAATTTCAGAACGGAGTGTTCGATTTTAGTTTTATAAATTTTAAAAAGGGTTTGAACATGTCCAGCATTGNCATTTTATCATCGATAATTTCGATAAAATGTCATAAGATTTCATACATATGAAATATTACAATAAATTTTACATTCTACTATACCTTCCTAATTACTGTACAACACTACAGGGACGATGCCAAGGGGAGTGAAGGACAATACTACCCCATAGCCTTCATAACAGGTCTGAATTCACAATCAATTTTTTGCCTGACAGTAATGACTTTTACATGCTTTAGCACGTGTTATCCTTGATCAAGAGCGAGACTTGGAAAAAGTCCAGTGTTATTTTCATTTCATTTTCATTTTACAATATTTATACAGGTTAATAGGATTCATA
This sequence comes from Aurelia aurita complex sp. Pacific, assembly GCA_004194395.1. Classification (NCBI taxonomy): domain Eukaryota; kingdom Metazoa; phylum Cnidaria; class Scyphozoa; order Semaeostomeae; family Ulmaridae; genus Aurelia; species Aurelia aurita complex sp. Pacific. The sequence continues at coordinate 220,448 of REGL01000400.1, read as the reverse complement.
TATAAATATGTTTTTCAACCTGACCTGTTTCCACAAAAAGAAAAACCTAACCACTAAAACTAAGAACAAAAGAAATTTACATGACTAATTTACAATATTATACAAAACTAAAACTAATTAATAAAATAAAAGTTGTCCCTGTTTATAGTTGTCCTTTAAAGGTTTTTAGGGAGGGTGCCAATTTTGTCTCTCTTTCTAGGTTGTTCCACAGTTTCGCACCGCGATAGGAAAAAGCCTTTTGGCCATTGATAGTTCTTAGGAACGGTATCTTAAGATCAGTTTCTGACGAGCGCAGAAACCGCTCTCTACCGTCCGAACGTTATTCCTGTTGGAGGATGAAATTGTCATCCTTGGGAGCATAACAACAGTATTCCAGGCAATTTATTCCTCCTGAGAGGATATCACATGCTAAAATGTGTTGAATGTATTGCTGTAAGGCAAAAATATCCAAATTTTGTCGTGAATTTAGGCCTATTTTGAGGTTTTTGGAAGTGGCTATTGTGAAAAATCCCTCATAATTTCAGAACGGAGTGTTCGATTTTAGTTTTATAAATTTTAAAAAGGGTTTGAACATGTCCAGCATTGAATAATATACCGGGTGACCCAAAAAGTGACCCAACGCAATCTGTTATAGAAAATAAAGTAAGTGGCTGACTGAAATGCTATAAACGTTGTTCTGTCGCTAAAAGATTAGCCTACGTTATGAGTATTTTCCGCAATTTTTTTCGACATAGTAAATTTCCCGAATTAAGGATTATGAGAAAGAGGGCATACTCGAAATCTTCAAAAGTCGTCAAAAACAGGGGATCGATTTGCAGCATTTTCAGATCTTCTAAAAAAAGAGGAGCGTGTTTCATTTCAGCCTGAGAATAGGAATCTCAGTCTAATGTTGTCAGATCAAGTTTATAGTCCCTAGATACCTAAAATATTCTTGTCTCAAGGGGCAAGGATACTCCTGCTTTTCAGTAAGCAATTCTTGAACATTTCGATTTGCGTAGAGAATTGAATTCCTTTGAAATTCCACAAGTTTAAAAATAATATTTATTTTCAGCTCCAAATGCTTAGGTACCTACTAGGGACCATAATCTTGCTCTGGAAACGTTTAACTCAGTTTCCTATTCCCAGGCTGAAATGAAACAACCTCCTCATTGTTTTGAAGATCTGAAATGGCTTTAAATCGATCCCCTGTTTTTGACGACTTTTTGTGGATTTCAAGCTGGCCCGTTTTCTCCAAATCTTCAATTCGGGACATTGACAGTGCCGAAAAAAATTCCAAAAAATACTCATAATGTAAGCTAGTCTTTTAGCGACAGAACAACGTTTGAAGCATTTCCATCAGCCACGTACTTTTTTTCTAAAGCAGATTGCGTTGGGTCATTTTTTTTTGGGTCACCCGGTATTTTCCAGTATTATTGTCTTTATATCCAGGAGCAGTGGATTTTCAGATTGTGATTGTTTTTCTTACTCACCCAATGTTTTGTAGCAGTGGTGTGCTACAACACTAGACTTATGACGATGAGTCCCTTGTATCCCTGCGGTACCTTGCTCAACAGGGACTCATATTGAAACAGTTAAAAACCTGACCCTATCTTCTGCATTCGATCGATCGAATCTGGATCGAACGACTGCTTCGGCTCTGTTCAAAGGTCACTCCTCAGAAAGGAAATGCGATAGAAACCACCGTAAGCAGACACTTAATCAACGAAGCTTGGTATTCATCTGAAGAAGAAAGTTCACTTTACCTTGTGAGTGCAAAATAGGTCTTTTAATGCTGCAATGTCCACGTTTTAAAGACCAGAACATACCAGAGAAATCTTCAAGTACCTGCCGCAGCAACTTCCTTCAAATTTAGTCAACTGCATCAATCGAATTGAAGAAGGTTCGAAACTTATTGTTCTTCGCCAAATCTCGCATTCTGATTGGTATGCTAGGAATCCCAGCATATTAGGCCTAAATAGGGTCAACTTTTTCAGAGTAATACTATGAGTCTCTATTGACTGAAGCGCCATCTTGAAGTCAAAGAGCACAGGGAAACAAGAGACTCATCGTCATAAGTCTACTACAACACTAGGCCCAGTGGTGTGCTACGATACTAGGTAGCAAAATTTGATTTGCATTTTCATGTGCCAAACTCAATGCACAAGTGCATTGAAATATTTTAGTTTACGCACCTAAGCTTAACTAGATACTTCGTGTAACAATTCTAGAATATATTTGGGGCAACATAGTTAAGTTCGCCTTTTGAAACGGCAGTCACGCTTAACATGCTAAAGTGTCGCTCCCAACTGAGTTAGGTTTACGTTTGAACCAGGCCTGAATTTTCAAATTTTGGTTCTTTTTCAATGCCAAAATGTTTTTGATACACTGAGTAGAATCGCTTGAGCCAAATTCAAATATGTCATGTGATTAGGTACGATTAGATTGATCGCTTTATCTTGTTTCAGATTCGTTTGGAGCATTAGAGAGTGTGAAGGCAGCAAGTGATCTATTTTCTCCAGTTACTGGGACTGTTACTGAGGCCAATGAAGCTTTGACAGATTCACCTGGTCTAATCAATTCATCACCGCACGAAGACGGTAAGTAATATCATATACTGGATGCCCTGAAAGAGTATCGGACCGATTTGGTTTCACCCAGTCATGTGAATGTAGCTATAACAGTGGCTAGTCATGCTCAAAATGTTCCTCAATAGTTATATGCTCAAAAGTTGAACATAGATACCTTGTCTGTTGATATTGGTGCTTTGAAAGTAAACAGATTGATCTTGAAAGCTCAAATTTGCATCCACCTCCAAACCAGAGCTTTGGCCTTTTGGCTTAAACAAATTCTTGAAGCACAGTAAATATAAATCAACAGTAGCTCTGATAGAATTTCAACAATATAGATCGTGTTATATTCTGTTTGCTAGAAATCACTCATTTTGCATTTTTTTTAATTTGTCTTTAATTTCAGTTTTCAATTTCGATGTGCTTGAAGAACTTGCGTAGGCCAAAAGGCCAAAGCTCTGATTTGGTGGTGGATGCAAATTTGAGCTATGAAGTTTAATATATCTACTCTCTCAATGCACCCAATACCAACAAACAAGGTATCTATATTTAATTTCAACTGTCGAAAAACATTTAGAAAAGTTATTAGCCATTGATTAAGGCTTGATTCACATCGCTAGACCCAACCAAATCTGTATACTTTATTCTGGGTACGTTTTACCGTTATTGAGATGATAAATGATGTGACTTTTTGAGGAACTGAGTAACCTAAGTGATGGCGTTTTCCAAAATGTACCTTCATGAGTCATCCACCAGTTTTAACAGACTACTGGTCTTGTGGTGCAGTGGTGTAATCCTCTGACTTTAGAGCCTGAAAAATCACGTGGACAGAGTTCAATCCTAGGTAGAGCCCCGCCAATGTGCCCAAGTAACGATGGAATCGAGAGGATACGGAACACTTCTTGTTGCGCTGCCCCTCTTTTGGTGCTCAATGGGCTGATCTTCTCACTAGGATTTACGCTCTTGTACCATCATTTTTGATATGCAAATGTTGCAAATGAAGCCCTGTTGCAAATCTTATTGTATGGCGATAAGAATTTTCCAAATGAACTGAATAGAAGCATCCTTGAGTTGACAATACGTTTTATACATAGTACTGGTCGCTTTGAATAAAGTATCTCGCCCCCATCCCCTAGTAAGCCACACATTATTTAGTTAGCTATCATATGTAAAGTCTGTTTCAAGAGATTTGCAATAGCGCAAAATTACCCATAACTACATCAAACATCTTGTCAAACATTTTTCACCTGATATCTAATTTGAGACAGAATGTAGTGTTCTTTGCCTGGTGTTTCTTTGTCTTGTTGTTTTCCTTTGATTATTCATATAAATGTCGTCCTAGTTTTTTTTTATTAGATGCCACGGAGTAGTCATAGTATTTTGCATCCAGTGGCACCGTCCTTGTAGTGTAGTTAAGTATTTTGTAAGTAGCGTAACTAATAAATTTGTATCGTAAATTTTCATTGGAATGTAAAATACAGGAGCCCCACCTCATGACAAGAGGTCGACAAGACTCGATCAAGTCTTCTCTGCTTCTGTGATCCCAACGCTTGGCGCTATTGTTCTTAGTATTCATTATTTTAAATTTATTGTCAGTTGGCCAACAATGAAATAGCTATCGGGTGCGCCAAAATAAACTATGCACTTTTGCAGGCCACGATAAATCGTACACTGCACCGATTTTGAAGATTTATGCCTTAATCTTTAGCAGAAAGCCTGAGTTAGATTCTAGGATTTTTTGCTTGTTATTTTGTTTCCAGTTTTTGGAGCTTTGAGCGAGTTTCTTAAAATTTTGGTTCTCGCAAACACCGAAAACGATCAAAAAACGTTGATCAGATTTTCTAAAGATTCAACATGAGTGGACAAAGAAAAAACGTTTTCGGGGGTGATTTGGGGATTTAGAAATTGATAAATGTAAACTACTATACTGCACTAGCATGATTTCAAAGGTTGGTCTGTTGCGAAATTCTGTCGTAGTTGCAATAAAGCGCCGCCTCAAAAACTGTCACGAAATCAAAAAACTTTTTGCTTGCTGGCCTCATGACGCTTCCCTGCTTGTCTTTCCAACCCCCTCGACACAGGAACACAACCTGCACCAAAGAACGAGGACAAAGAATCTGTCAATAGAGCCGAAGAGCCTGCGCGAAAACCCAATATTCTGAAGAAGAAAGAATTTTCGGAATATTGGGTCTGCGCGCAGGCTAAATCGAACCGGATGTTTGCAGTTGGAAGTTAGCCAATCAGATGTGACCATGACGTCACATAAACAAAAGAATCGACGGGAGAAGGTACCCCCACATTTGGCTCGTCGTGCAAGCGACTATAAGATAAATTCAGGAAAAATCTATATTTTTCAACTCAATACTAATATCTTTAAATTTTCCTCGCAGCTTTTTCTAAACGAACGCGTAAATTCGGAGAAAACTGATTTTGAATAAGGCGCATCATCGTGGGGTCTTGATCCTCACCAATAAGGCCCTTCAAAGACGACGCAAAGTTACATCAGTGTCTTTCTATTGCTAGAAGCGATAGCTGGCCTTTAAACGGTACTGAAATTTTATTACCGAGGCAGTGGCCACGCCAAACTTTTGTGTCTTTGACATGCGAACAACAGTGGATCTTCTAAATGTGGGTAAAACCGCGTGAAGCGCGAAAGTTTTCATTTTGCTCTTCAAAACCTTGCCTCGGAAGTATCTTTAAAATTCTGATCTTTATTTTTTGCTGGCCAATCCTCCGAAATATTCTGTCAGCTTCAAGTCTTCAAAATGATGCCGTCGGGTATGCCAAACGCAACGTAAATGCTCTTAACTGCCTACTATCGATCTCTCAAAGGTTGTATTTTCAACCGAAGGAAATACATTGTCACAGGTGTGAGGAAAGCTTCATGTTCATGTTTTGAAAGTTAAGTAAGAACAAACACAATCTTTCACGTTTCAGCTCATAACCACAAACTAATTAAAGGGGTGAGATACTGATCATTACTCCCCCCCCCACTTTATTTAGGGGAGTGAAGTATGCCTAAAGTTGAGAGTAAAATCATTTACCATATCCAGAGATGTAATGTAGCCAAGGAACCCCAAGCATTCCGTTGTAAACTTTAGCTTTTGCTATTTTTGTGCTGAAGCACAAAGAACCCCGAAAAAGTACAAGGTAGAGAAATATGATTGCTAACAAATACTTGGATGTTTTCTGGGAACTTCACCAATGGAATGGCGCTGGTTGGTATAATTCGTCAAGCAATTTGCTAGCCAATCAGCAAGCCCTGCCAAATATGTTATTCGGATCATTCTTCTTGTGAGCAAACTCCTCTCGGGAAGCAACAAAATACTTCACAGAGTCTGGTACCCTTGAAGCACTCTTCTTTGGTAACTTGAGTCCCTTGCAGTGGCTATTATCAACATTTCCTCTTCATTTTGGACGTTTTTGTAGACGGTTTAGGCAGAAACAACAGGCGTAGTTGGAACTCGATGACATCATGTCCTTTTCAGCTATGGCAGCCACAGAATATTTATATTTCGTTGTAGTTAGTTGTTTTTATCTATGATAAAAAAACAACAACAACAACAGAGTAATCCTAGTTTACTCAACGGCCTCAACCCACGTCAGGTTAGAATTTTTTCGCGACTCCAGATTTTGACCAATGATAGTAGAGGGCTTAAGTCAAGCTCAGAAATTGATGGTCGAAATCGAAAATTGACGAAATGTTTTATAAATCAAATTATATTCTTAGATCAAATGAAATCGACAATATGAGTCATCAAAATTCAGTGAAGAATTGTTGGGGAGACGAGATACTGTTTGTCCGAGGAAACGTATGTGTCCCCCCGTGCAGTAGGTTAATGCTCAGGCACCCGGCAGAGCTCCAACCCAAAACGCCACTGCGCATGAGCTTTAACCTACTG
>REGL01000400.1:188562-212986 GCA_004194395.1 Aurelia aurita complex sp. Pacific | reverse complement strand
TGGGTGAATCTAGTAAGTATTTGCAGAAAAGATTGGGGTCTTTTGAAATATAATTTAACTGGTGATGAGAAAGCGCTTCCCATACTTCACTGCCATTAAGTGCTATAGGTTGTATGAGTTTGTCAAAAAGATTCATAGATGTTGGTACTCTTAGACTGAATTTGAAGACAGTGTCTAGGAGAGGGTACACTGCCTTATTTGCCTTATCTCGAAGTGTTTGCATAGCATTAGAGAAAGAGCCACTTATAGAGAACGTTATGCCAAGATAGCTGAATTATACCAGACCGATTTTGAAGATTTATGAACTAACCTTTAGCTAAGATCCTCAATTAGATACCAGTATTGTTTGCTCATTTTAAGTCTTCTATTTATGAAGCTATGAGCGAGTTTCTTTAAATTTTTGATTTCCAAAACATAGAAAACTGTCAAATAAGGTCGATAAAATTTTCTCAGCATGAATGGACAAAGAGAGAACATTTTCGGGATGATTTGGGGATTTAGAAATCCAATGCACGAGTGTAAGTTATATGTTGGAAGGAATGTAAAAATACTTTTAATGATACAGTTCCTTTATATTTCCTTTTGAAATTTCAGTGAATTTATACTTTGGTGCAACAAGGACAAATAATCTTTCAATAGAGCCGAACCGGATGTTTACATTTGCACGCTAACCAATCAGATGTGACCATGACGCCACATAAACAAAAGAATTGACGGGAGAAAGTACCCCCCCCCCCCAAATTTGGCTCTTCATGCAAGCGACGATGAGATAAATTCAGGAAAAAACCATATTTTCAACACAGTACTAAATTAAATAAACTAACACAATGAAACTAATACAAAATATAATAACAATAATTTGAACTAGAATAAGAGAGAAATGAACTAAAATGAATCAAATAAAACTGTGGTGAAATGTAGAACGACAAACGAAAAGAATGGGTTTAGGCGTCTTGGAAGCTCTAGGCTGGGTCCATCTGGGTCGCAGTTTCGAGTGAGTCTCTCAGTTGTTAGCGTCCATAATAAACTTAGCCAGGCATGTAATAACTCTAGTGTTTTCGCTACTCATAATATTGGAAAACTGTGTCTCTGGATCGAATAGCTCGACATTCGCAGTTGATAGTAGGCCATCTGATTGGTTAGCGTGAAATGTAAACATCCGGTTCGGCTCTATTGAAAGATTATTTGTCCTTGTTGCACCAAAGTATAAATTCACTGAAATTTCAAAAGGAAATATAAAGGAACTGTATCATTAAAAAAATTTTTACATTCCTTCCAACATATAACTTACACTCGTGCATTGGATTATAACTGATCAATTTCTAAATCCCCAAATCATCCCGAAAATGTTCTCTCTTTGGCCATTCATGCTGAGAAAATTTTATCGACCTTATTTGACAGTTTTCTATGTTTTGGAAATAAAAAATTTAAAGAAACTCGCTCACAGCTTCATAAATAGAAGACTTAAAATGAGCAAACAATACTGGTATCTAATTGAGGATCTTAGCTAAAGGTTAGTTCGTAAATCTTCAAAATCGGTCTGGTATACATTTTATGGTGGCCTGCCCAAAGTGCACAGCTTATTTTGACGCACCCGGTAGAATAACAGCTAATTAATCCCAACATTAAAAAATGCACCTTTTTTATAAGAAATTTGGATCGGCACTTAGTAGGGGAAAATGGGGGACAATTGTAACACGGGGCAATTGTAACATTGACTCTCATGGATTACAGAAAAGTGCACAAAATCTGATTTTTGCACAGAACATGCTCTTTCTAACCCTCTACATACGACTTGAGATACAGGAATGTTCAGCCAAGTTTGCAACATTTTCGGGGGACAAACATATTTTTGAGTACGAAAGTAAATACGTGCTTTCACTGTAAAGTTTGGTTTCGATTCAGTTTCTAGTTTGGTCGAACAATGTGCATCCATGCAGTATTAAAGAGTTTAAAGTTGAAATTTTGTAAGAAAATAAAATTGTTTTCTCAATTGATTGAATTTTTTCAACGGATGCACCCAAATTTGCAAAAGAAGGAAAACCACGTCTTATTTTAAATTTGTTCTTTTTGAATAATCTGCCTCTGGTACTACATTTTGTGTAAGGAAAAAGCAGAGTCTTGCAATAATCATCTGTGATGATTTTAAAGATATGTAACAATTGTTCCAACCATCTGTTACAATTGCCCCGTGTTACCGGGGCAATTGTAACACTTGACCACTGATTTTAAAACTATCACAACGTCACAAAAATTGGTTCCACGTGATGTAAACTCATGTCTGTTTCATTCCAAGGGATGCAACTACAATATTATTTACCTTCAAGAGCGCAATAAATCATTATTTAGACGATATGGCTGATTTTCCAAAAAGTGTTACAATTGACCCCGTTCTCCCCTACTAAAAGTTTCGGATAAAAATGTCAGTGTTTTAGTAGTAAAAGTTTCTTAATTAGTTTCTTATTTTTTGGGGTCTGAAATTGCGTTATGGTTCGAAGTTGAGCCTTCTTATCGACAAAGTGCTTGCATTTTGCATTGCTATTGCCCCCACAAATTAGCCATGCACATTATTTTTTTTTTTTTTTTTTTATATAATCAATTAAAATATAACAAACTCAACAAGTACATCTACTGTGTCTATCATGGCGGGAGTAGAAACTAGGTCATCGGAGTTCCCACCATGAAAGGCACTTACAATTCAAAAATTNATAACCCTTCCAGTTTCTCTGAAAAAGAAGTATATACCGGGTGTCCCAAAATGATGTATTATTGTTTGATTGCTTACATGTCCATAACCATTGAACCAATTTTCAAAAACTTTGTTTTATTTGATTGCCTAAAGGCTAAATTGTATTTTAAGATTTTGGTTGTGGTTTTACCACGGCATTTTCATGTCGAAAAGAAGATCGATAAACCTGCTCAAATTCAAGCCTTAGATGGCATGAGAAAGAAGCGGCTAAGTTTTCCAGTCAACATTTTAGATATGATACAAAAGGCTGAACTCCTATTCGTCTTCTCTGAACTCAGTGTTAACTGAATTCGTATTCTCTGAACGACATTTATTCTCTGAACGACATATAAGTTCAGCCTTTTGCATCACATCTAAAATATTGACTGAGAAAATAGGCCGTTTCTGTTTCATGCGACATAAGGCTTGAATTTGAGCAGGTTTATCGATCTTCTTTTCAACATGAAGACATCGGCCTAAACCACAACCATCATCCTCGAATACAGTTTAGCCTTTCTGCAATCGGATAAAATAAAGTTTTTGAAAATCGGTTCATCGGTTATGGACATATAAGCAATCAAACGATAATATATCATTTTGGGACACCCGGTAGAAAGTTAAAGGATGAATCTGCAGCACTTTTTGAGAAATTTTGGTATTCTGAAGTATCCTTAGCCTCTCTAAACTCCAATCGGAATAGTAAACTGCGAACTTATAAGACATTTGAATCTAATTTTAAACTAGAAACCTTTCTGACTAAGGACCTAACTTACGAATATAGAAAAGTACTGAGTAAGTTTAGATGTAGTGACCATACACTTTTGATTGAGGTGGGCAGGCACAAAGGCCTACAAGTTGAACAACGTCTCTGCAAAATGTGCCAGTTAAACCTAGTCAAAGACGAATTTCACTTTAGACAATATGCCCAGCAAATGATAATTTAAGGGCTGGCCTACTATCAACTGCGAAGGTCGAGCTATTAGATCCAGAGAGACAGTTTTCCAATATTATGAGTAGCGAAAACACTAGAGTTATTACTTGCCTGGCTAAGTTTATTATGGACGCTCTAACAAACTGACAGACTCACTCGAAACTGCGACCCAGATGGACCCAGCCTGGAGCTTCCAAGACGCCTAAACCCATTCTTTTCGTTTGTCGTTCTACATTTCACCACAGTTTTATTTGATTCATTTTAGTTCATTTCTCTCTTATTCTAGTTCACATTATTGTTATTGTATTTTGTATTAGTTTCATTGTGTTAGTTTATTTAATTTAGATCAGTTTAGCTGCCATGCCTGTATTAGGTAGTGCATATATGCTATGATGATGATGATGATGATGATGATGATGATGATGATGATGATGATGATGATGATGATGATGATGGTGATGATGATGATGATGATGATGATGATGATGATGATGATGATGATGATGATGATGATGATGATGATGATGATGATGATGATGATGATGATGATGATGATGATGTGCTACATTCTCCGTCACCACTGCCTCGGTAATAAATGTTTAGTACCCTTTAAAAGGCAGTTATCACTTTTTTAATGTAGTTGCAATGATATTTAGCAAATAGAGAGACACTAATATGATTTTACGTCATTTTGAAGGGCTTTATTGGTAAGGATCGAGACCCCAAATGATGTGCCTTATTCAAAATCAGTTTTCTCCGAATTTACACGTTCTTTTAGAAAAAGCTGCGAGGAAAATTTAAAGATATTAGTACTGTGTTGAAAAATATAATTTTTTCCTGAATTTATCTTATCGTCGCTTGCATGAATTGCCAAATGTGGGGGGTACTTTCTCCCATCAATTATTTTGTTTATGTGACGTCATGGTCACATCTGATTGGCTAACGTGCAAATGTAAACATCCGGTTCGGCTCTCTTGAAAGATGTCCTTGCTGCACCAAAGTATAAATTCACTGAAATTTCAAAAGGAAATGTAAAGGAAATGTATCATTAAAAGCATTTTTACATTCCTTCCAACATATAACTTACTAAATCCCCAAATCATCACGAAAATGTTTTCTCTTTGTCCATTCATGCTGAGAAAACTTTATCGACGTTATTTGACAGTTTTCTATGTTTTGGAAATCAAAAATTTAAAGAAACTCGCTCATAGCTCCATAAAATAGAAGACTAAAAATGAACAAACAATACTGGTATCTAATTGAGGATCTTAGCTAAAGGTTAGTTCATAAATCTTCAAAATCGGTCCAGTATACATTTTATCGTGGCCTGTCCAAAGTGCATAGCTTATTTTGGCGCACCTGGTAGAATAACAGCTAATTAATCCCAACATTAAAAATACACCTTTTTTATAAGAAATTTGGATCGGCACGTAGTAGGGGAAAATGGGGGACAATTGTAACACGGGGCAATTGTAACACTGACTCTCATGGATTGCAGAAAAGTGCACAAAATCTGATTTTTGCACAGAACATGCTCTTTCTAACCCTCTACATACGACTTGAGATACAGAAATGTTCAGCCAAGTTTGCAACATTTACGGGGGAAAAACATGTTTTTGAGTACGAAAGTAAATACGTGCTTTCACTGTAAATTTCTTTCTGAAAGATTTGCTTGCGAAAAAAATTCAGGATCATTTATTTAGGATCAAAACTACTTTAAAACGTTTAAGCTCCACAGACATGAAAATGGAAAATAACGATAGCTGACCAAGTCAGGGGCAATTGTAACATGCTGTTACGATTGCCCCGGTGTAAGCTGGCCGATGGTTTGGTTTCGATTCAGTTTCTAATTGGGTCGAACAATGTGCATCCATGCAGTATTAAAGAGTTAAAAGTTGAAATTTTGTAAGAAAATAAAATTGTTTTCTCAATCGATTGAATTTTTTCAACGGATGCACCCAAATTTGCAAAGGAATAAAAACCACGTCGAATTTTAAATTTGTTCTTTTTAAAGCCATGAATAATCTGCCTCTGGTGCTACATTTTGTGTAAGGAAAAGGCAGAGCCGTGCAATAATCATCTGTGATGATTTTAAAGATATGCAGCAATTGTTCCGACCATCTGTTGCAATTGCCCCGTGTTACCGGGGCAATTGTAACACTTGACCACTGATTTTAAAACTATCACAACGTCACAAAACTTGGCTCCACGTGATGGAAACTCATGTCTATTTCATTCCAAGGGATGCACCTACAATGTTATTTACCTTCAAGAGCGCAATAAATCATTATTTAGACGATATGGCAGATTTTCCAAAAAGTGTTACAATTGACCCCGGCCTCCCCTACTAAAAGTTTCGGATAAAAATGTCAGTGTTTTAGTAGCAAAAGTTTCTTAATTAGTTTCTTATTTTTGGGTGGGTCTGAAATTGCGTTATGCTTCGAAGTTGAGCCTTCTTATTGAGAAAGGGCTTGCATTTTGCATTGCTATTGTCTCCACAAATTAGCCATGCACATTATGGCAAAAAGTTACCAATTTTTTTACAGTCAAAACTTACGTACGCAATGCCGGGCCCTGCTGGGCGAACCGTAACCTACCGACTCTTATTCTAGAAATAGTATTTTAATTTTAGAGTTTCTTAATGATTCTTGAACGTAGTACTAGAGTTTCTTAAAATTTTGGTCATCGTAGTACTACTGGGTGTCCCAAAAAAGTACTCCTGTTGAAAAATCACCAAAAATTGATTATCAAACCTTTGATAAAATTTTCTTTTTGAGTTGTTTTGTCAAAGATCCAAAAATATTCATATAAGATCAAATGTTTGATTTCGATACAGCAAGGTAAAAAATTACACATTGAAAACCCTTATTTCGAGCCATACTTTTTAAGCGCATTACTCAATCTTACCTTAAAGTCAAACTTTTCAGATATTTTATCATCATTGAAGTCTCTAATAGTCCGGTAGCAGAAGGGGGGGGGGGGTAGTACCACCAAACGAGGTAATTTGTGAGACCAAGTGATTTTGGTCAATTTTGGGGCGTAGAATTCGAATATCGATGTTCTTTTTGTGGGGGAGGGGCCGTTTTTGAGATATGGGGGTAAATGCCCCCAAAATTGAAGGAAAATGTGTTATTATTAAGACTCTCGATGTACCCCTTTAAAAGTTCATTTTTAGCTTTAGAACATTGATAATGGCCCCATCTAGCTCATAAAAGGTACTTTTGAGGTTTCGGATCATTCTGGGGTAACCCTGCCCCCAAATGGGGGCAACAAAGCAAGATGATTCAAAATTCACTAAAAGTACCTTACCATACCAATTCAGGGGTGTAGAACCCGAATTTCGATGTTATTTTGATGGGAGAGGAACAGTTTATGAAATATAGGGGCAAATGCCCCCAAATAGGGGTCAAAGGTCAAACTCTTTTGGTAACCTTTGGTGCTTGTCATTTCAAATCTTGTAATGATTCTCATAGAAAGATGTTATTTTAACAGGAAAAGGGAGCTTTTCAAATATAGCGGCGACTGCCTTAAAAATGGGGTAAAGTTTGTTGTTGTCGAACGCCTCACTCAAAGCATAAACATTTTGATCTTCAGCTATGGGAAATGGAATTTGGGATCAGTAAATTCATGAATAGCAATAGCTTAATCTATTTTTTCAGGTTGTTACCTTCTTCTAACCCCGAAATGTTACCCCGAATTTGGGGGCAATGAGAGAGATTATCTGTGTCCACTTCATGGTCGAAGTGCCTCATCCTATGAATTTCCGACAGTAACATTGCAACAGAGAGCCTTGTTTGGTCCTACTGTGTTTACGGTTCAAACTTCATACCTACCTATGGTTCCTTTCAATCAAGGGAAACATTGGATGGTGCCCTCAGCCATGATCCTATAAAGAGGCTCTGTTGCAACATGTTGAATGGATCGTTAATAGACCAGTTCAGTAATGAACAAATTCTGTAATTACTGCAAGTTCATGTTACTCTATTTTTTACATTTATGGCCAATTTCCAGTTCCCTTGGACTTCGAATTCGCATCCAAATCCACACTTCAAAGACATTAGGACGATGGCTTACCATTAAATCATCCAATGAAATTACGCGAATCTATTCATGATGCTCTCTTGTAAAGGATAACAATGGTGGTGTGCCCGTTTGCACTTTCGGCTGCATTATTGTGATTTGCATCTTTCGTTGAGACTTTTCCGTTTGGAATCCTTCCTTACATGTCAAATTCGGATGCAATTGCCTGCCGATCGGTGAGCAAAAGATTCGGATGCAAATCCTAAATCCAAAGGAACTAGCAATGGGCTAACAAATCAGAACTTAAGATATTGTCATTATTCTCGACCATCTCTTCCATTGCTGGCATTAATCAGCAACTCTGCTATCCTTTCCTGGACTTAGGTGCAGCCTAATGTTTAGATGGGCTTATTTCATGGATAGTGCCCAATATGATGGCTTCGTTGCTTTAATAGTGCTTGAATCGCGCCTGAAGTGAAATAACTTTTGCCTGATTAGAGGGGCTATGCAGCACACCCCAGCCACCCGACTCTTATGCCAATGCCAATGTATCTGTTCTGAATACACTTCCTCTGTCCAATTTTATCATTATATCTGGTAATCAGCCTGATTGGCCTGGATAACCCAGCGATCAGGATTTGATGCATTTCACCACATTTTGTAACAAAGTTTGCTGTCTGGTATGGTGGAAGGAGAGACAAGTCAATGCCATTTTCATATTCTTTCAATCTCCTAAATATATTTTTCATCACTTTGTTTGATGAATACTGCTGCTTTCTTTCAAAACGTCTACCTAAAAGAAGTGCCAATCCATCCAGCTCTGGTCAGATATTATATCTTGCTTGACTGTTCCCTAAACAGCGAACAAGAAATGTACCTTTCATATGTATCCACCAAAACTGTTTTCCTTTACGGAAGAATACCGTAAAAGCTCTTGCAAAGAATACCCGGGAGGCTTGTGTAATTTTGGAAACCCGAGAGGGGGCTCGTTAGAGAAGGGAGGGTTATGCACCTTGCCAAGGATATAAACGATAGCTTTTTAGTTCCTATGCCCCATATTCTGTGGAGTCAACAGACAATTTCACGAGTCAAATGCTTTTTCGTCGTGGAGGAAAGCTTCTGTGGCATTTGTTTTTTTGTGATCATGCTCAATTTCTTCCACACGTCAATCGATGTTCCATTCTTGGCCTTTATACAGGACATATCTCATGCCATAAAAGTGAGCGTCCAATGAGTTAATGACTGGTTTCAAGCCATACATGTTTCATCGGCCTTGAAATTATTTCTTTCCTTCCATTATTTCTAAAAATTTGTTAATGTCAGCAGGAATACGAATATCGGGAGTTCATATGCCAAATTTATCTTCGTCACAAGAAATACTGTTCTATAAATGTGTCTGGCGTTCTCATGATACCGTTGATGTTAGCAGCCATATCCAAAATATAAGATGTTCTTCGCGCTCTTGAGCAGTGAAGTCCCGGCTGCATTTAAGATTTGTCTCCCTGTCTTCCTCCTCCCGTTTTTCGACCAAAGTGGCAAGTTCATCAATGGTGTGAGGGTAAAATGCAAAATATTTCTACCGGAAGAGATATTGCTGCATAACATCGAAACTCAGATTCTACACCCAAGAATAACTGGAAATTGATAAGATCATGTGTTTTTAGTGAAATAGCAATCGACTTCCTTGGTTGCTCCCATTTAGGACAGCATTGCCTCGGAGAGGAATATGATGACTTTAAACCTAAACAGCGCTATGGACCAGCATTTTAGTACGAATATGATAGTAAGATTTGTGATTTAATTAGGGTGACAAACATCAAACTTTACCAAAAGATTTTGACCTTTGACCCCTGTTTGGGGCATTTGCCCCTATATTTCAAAAACAGTTACTCTCCCATCAAAATAACATCGAAATTCGGGTTCTACACCCCTGAATTGGTATGGTAAGGTACTTTTAGTGAATTTTGAATCATCTTGCTTTGTTGCCCCCATTTGGGGGCAGGGTTACCCCAGAATGATCCGAAACCTCGAAAGTACCTTTTATGAGCTAGATGGGGCCATTATCAATGTTCTAAAGCTAAAAATGAACTTTTAAAGGGGTACATCGAGAGTCTTAATAATAACACATTTTCCTTCAATTTTGGGGGCATTTACCCCCATATCTCAAAAACGGCCCCTCCCCCACAAAAAGAACATCGATATTCGAATTCTACGCCCCAAAATTGACCAAAATCACTTGGTCTCACAAATTACCTCGTTTGGTGGTACTACCCCCCCCCCCTTCTGCTACCGGACTATAATGATAATGTGCATTTCTTTCTGTCATTTATGACCAAGTTAGATGCTTTATGTGAACAAAGAAATTGATCTGGCAATCATCAGTGCTTCGTTGCAGTATGATTCACAACCAGGTAGCCCCAAAAAGAGCAAAATTTGCCAATTTTGTAAGCAATTACAAAATCACCTCAAATCACCTATGTCTGGGAAATAATTTGGTCCTTGATCTACTTGACAAAAAAAGAAAATTGAAGATCGGTCTTGTAATCAAATTTTGGCGATTTTTCAAACGGGAGTTCTTTTTTTGGGGACACTTCTTGTAAACCAATGTCTTATAAAAAATTGTGTTTGCACAAGTGTTACACAGGAAAAAGTGAATGAACTCTTTAGAAGTTTGTTAAAAGCATACACACAACCAACATTCTCGAATACGATTTAGCCTTTCGGCAATCGGACAAAGTAAAATGTTTGAGAATCGGTTCATTGGTTATGCACAAATAAGTAATCAAACGATAATACAACACTTTAAAACACCCGGTATTAAGAGATTTCAGTTATGAAGATAATTGAATTTGTTTATAAAAAAGATAAGTTGATAAAGGGCCATTCGTATTTTACAGGTTGGATAGTAAAATTGAAACTGAAGAATCCTGAAGAATTAGACAGCCTAATGAGCGAAGAAGAATACAATAAATTTAAAGAGCAAGATGAGTGAAACATTTATTATTTTTTACTTCCAAGTGCCTGCTTTATGAACGACTGAATCCATAAATCTATGGTTGATAGGAACTTGACTCATCTTGAACAGGCGTCGAATCTATGCAAAACTTTGAAATCATTCGTGTAAAATGTTATGGCCCCATTCTTTCAACTGACTTGATCGAAGGGAACTTTTGGTTATTTGCCATAATCCCACAGAGACCATTTTTGATATTGTCAGTATTTTCAGAATTTTTGCATTTCACAAATCTCTGCTGGTTTTGAAGTTATGACGTCATCAAACTGCTAAATCGTAAACCATAGAGGCTACAGACTTTTCCTCACTACCTTCTTCTAAGGGTAAATCTAAAGTTCTGTCTGGCGGACTTTGTTTACTTGATTCAGGAGCTGTTTTGTAATCGTTTCATTTAAGCCTTAAATACGCGAGAATTACAATGCCTTTTGCGCGGGTTCTGAATCTAATAAACAAAATCCACCAGACAAAACTTCAGATTTACCCTTCTTCTTTCGTCTCACTTCTCTTAAAAACCGCCTTTCACTTACACAAGGCGAGAGTTTGCCCTACTAGTTTCGGGCAAACTTTTGTGCTTCGCTTGTTTTCATTTTTTCATTTTTCATTATTTTTACACGGTGGCCCCGTCAAGTTTTGAATTACTGGTTAAGAGAATTTCCTTTGTATGCAGTTGCTAATCGCTTTGAAATGAGGCGTCAGTCCAAAGGAACTGCTGCTATTATGTTACAAAATCTGTCCTTGTTGGCTCAATTCATTAAAAACTTTGGTGTAAAATTGTATTGCAGCTTTGTTTGAATTAAATGGCTTGGAAGGAACCGAGGGTTTTTGCTGTAAATATACCGTGGAGATTCATTAATATCTTGATTAGTTTCAAAATGGGAGCATTTATTAAATTTGAGGCCACGTCGTCATCAAATTTCTAAATCCTAAACCAGACAAGCGACAGATTTCTGCTTGCCGCAATATTGTTGACCTTCATCAACTATGGTTTTCTTGAAGGTTTTATTATTTTTCCAATCATTGGTTTAGGACTTACAATGATTTAATTTTTTCAAAATTGTCCATGAATTTTTTCAAAAATGATTAAAATGCAACCATGTTGAAAAAATAAAGATATCACAAAATTTCCACAGCAGATTTACAACAAAATACCATATGTTTCTTGCAAGCTATTTAATTCAATGAAAGAAGCCATAGAATTTTCCACCCACCCTTTTAAAGATCTGAAAGATTTGAGCTCTATCCTTGATCGAAGGGAACGTTTGGTGATTTGCATAATCCCACAGGGACCATTTTTGATATCTTCAGTATTTTCAGAATTTGAGCAGTTTAAAAAATTCTGCTGGTTTTGAAAATGTGACGTCATCAAACTGCTAAATTGTAAACCATAAAGGACACAGACTTTTGCTTGCTACCGTCTTTTACACCTTCAAAAACTGAGTATTTCTTGTACTAGTCATATCAATTTTCATCAATATCAATCAGTCTAAAATCTACGAAGCTTTTAATGTTTTTCAAAGCTTCAGATACCTCCTCTCATGCATCCTTTCAGCATAGGTTCCAAATCTTTAAAAAGGTTAGTGTAAAACTCAATGACTCATTCTTTGAACTCAATGACTTAAAAGAAACTTTAACTATTTCGTTGTAATTCTACCGTTGGACTTTTCTGAAATCTTCAACGTTTTCAGAATTAGAGTGTTTTATTCTTTTCTAGAATCTAAGGGAAATTTTTCAAAAAGACTTAAAACCATCGTAATTTCTAAATTTTTTTACGGAACATAAACTTGGGAACATGAACTAGTTCCCAATAAAACCATAGCTTATGGATGTATACAATAAGGTATCAAGCGAAAGTCTGTTACTATTTTTGTTTATGATTTAGAGATTTGATGACGTCGCATTCTCAAAAGAGTTGAAATATAAAATGCGCTGTAATGGAAAAAATATTCAAAATTTTTGAAAAGTCCAACGGTAGGATTATAGATAAGTAGCTAAAGTTACTTTTTGAGCCATTGAATCAGAAGAAACAGGTCATAGAATTTTACAGCCGCCTTTTTACGCCGGTTTAAAGGTTTGGAGCCTATGCTCATCCTTTCATAAAACTTAAAAACGCTGTAATTAAAAATATAATCATGATATCAAAATCGATCTCACTGGGATTATTGCAATTTGAATAAAGTTCCCTTCGAGTAATTAAATTGAGAGCACGGGTCAGTAAAATTTTGCACATTTGATTTAAAAGTTTTGCAAATATTCAATGCCTATGTTCTGACAGAGTATTGTCGCCTTTTACTACCAGTTGCGTAGGACCGCCACTTGTTCTTTCATGCTCTGAAAAGTCACAAGTACCAATAAATATGCAGAAAGTGCGCAAAATGCTTTGCTGATGTCATTGTCTTCGGTTGGGAAAGCTGCCTCGTGATAGCGTCGTTATCGATAAATATATACCCAGTTTAAGTTGGACTTTCCAGCTATTGATGTAAGGATACGAACAAACCACGTCTCTGCTAGTTATTTTAGATTTTTAATAGACGATAATGCTAAAGGTGGCGACAGGGAGCGTTTCCCTGACGCAGTGCGTTCTAAAGTAAAGTCTGTCTCGAATTCGATGTTACGAGAAAATCTCTGTAGATATAGACAATTGGAGTGTTTTGCATGAGTTAGTTTGAGTGATCGCAAATTTCACATGACATCTAATTTGAGGCAGACTTTATCAAGAATATTTAACGATTTTATAGGAATTCGATTAAAGAACGCTGTGCATCTTTGTGAAAAATTCCCGTCGCCATAGCGTTATCATCTATTGTTCTTTGTTGATCACTGCATGGAGCTGCTAACTATTTCCCTTAAGAGCCTCGTTGTTGTAGATTTAGGACATAAAACCACTAAATGCAGAATAAATTACTGAGTGTGAGATTTGCTTTTGTCCAGCAGTCTCAAGGACAACAAACTATTCCGCAGTCGAATGCGAAGGCGCTGTTTACGTTGCATCTTAGTATCGCATGGTTGTTTCGAAATCGAATCGAAGTTTGAAACTCCCATGTTAAATGTATCCCGAGACGCAACGCAAATAGCACTTTCGCATTCGACTGTGGAATGATTTATTGTCTCCCATTATCGCCACTATGCCGGAGCAAAAACTGCGTTAAATGACATCATCGAGCCATCTGATATAAGGAAGTGTGTAGATACACCAGCTCTGATAAAGCAAGGGTTTAAAGGACAAGTCCAGGGTTTCTACAATTAATGTCAAAAAGCAACCTTACCAACTGCCGAACATCACTTGTGACTTTTTTCCAAGTTTTGATATCTTTTTCTGTTGTAAATTCGTACAACATTTTCGTAAGTTAGGCCCAATGTCGTCGCCATTTTGAAAAAACGCGATGAAATAGCTAGCCTCGGTTTGGACGTTTGATTGTGACGTCAGAAATTACTTGAGAGTTCTATAAGAAAACAGCCTCGTTCAGGTCGAAGGCGGAGTGGGTGAAATGACGTCATGAATAATGACGTCATTTCGCTCATTTCGCAGATTGAAATACGCAATTTCGCAGAGAAAAGACAGAGAAGGTTGGCAAAAAGTACTACACACCATTCACAACATTGTAATCTTTCATTTTATGAACAATTATTCCAACCCTGGACTTGTCCTTTAAGGCCCAAGAAAGAATATTCTAAGAGTTGCCTTGTATTGGGATATAACATTGCTGTTATTATCATTACACAGTATGGCAGCATCACATGATCAAACATCATTTGCAAAACACGGTATCGCTAAAACAACATTTCGTGCATTTAATTTTTGACCGAATTTGAAACAAACGAAATTTTAGATGAAAAGTATTCCTACTTCCAAAAATAAAGATGCACAATACCAATTCCTTGTTGGTGGTGATTCTCTGATGGCGATAATGGATGATTTGAGCACTATGGGTGAAAGTTTGTGTCTTAGAAGACTGATAAAACGAAATTTCAAAATAGCATGGTGTGTCTGTTTGACAATATCATATCAAATTTTAGAAATGATAGCTTATATGGTTATTTAATTATCTGGCTTGATAATTATTCTCTTCTTGCGAATATAATCTAACGAATGAATCACTTTGCCAATAATTTGGCTTGTGCTATTTTGCGTTAATTCACAGTAAAAATTAGATACCATCAGTAAAGATCAGATACCATTTTGATAAAGACGCAGAAAGTTTTGTAAGATAGTGTACTGTATTCCATAAAGAATTTTCACAAAATGCAAGTGAAATCATTTTATCAAGTCAATCAGCTTCATCGTTTGGCATAAAGTACCCTGGGTACCAGAGCCTAAAAATTTAAAAATAAGAAAAATAAAAAAATAAAAAATGAGAAGAAATTATGTGAGTGTCATCAATTTTAGGAAGGAAAATGTGCTCATTGTTTGCATTCGTTTTTGTAGGTTTTTGGGAGGGGTCTTCTGCAGAAAATCACCCATATCCACGAGAAGGAATGGCCGATTAAGGCTGGGTAAATTACTGAGCCTAATTGAACATATTGGCAGTAAAACAAGACATTTTTCAATATAATTGCTTTGATATTCATGGAGCAGTGGCCTTCCAAGCGGGGATCCTTTTTTCTGACTCACCCAGTACTATAAATTTCAATAACGCTGCAGTTTTAAAAGAGAGCAAAATTTATTGAATTGGGGAGCGAAAACTGTATGTCAAAATTTTCTCCTGAGCAATTTTCAACGAATCATTTCATTTCATTTCATTTTTATTTATTTCAACAGGGTTATACATTCAGTAGAATTAAATACACTGATTTTCAATGTGCCCTGCTTAAAAACCTAACTAACCTAATTACATGAATAAATTACAAAGCAACCTGTATTACAAAGAAAAATAAAGATTTATATATGATATGTTCTGGTTAGAAAAGAAAAAGTTTGATGCTGTACGAGAACTTTCACACCCTTTGATTCTTCAAAGCTTGTTTCAGCAAATTTTTGAAAGTGGCCAGTAAAGGGGCACTTTTTATTTCTGTGTTAAGTTTATTCCACACAGTTACACCTCGATATGAGAAACTACGTTGCCCGTAAGAGGTTGTAAAGCGAGGTATTCTGAGATCCGTGTCGGTATTACGGAGAGACCGTGAATTGTTTTCCGACAGTTTTGTAAACATTAGCTGCATATATTCAGGAACTAAACCATGGAGAGACTTGTAAACCATAGTTGCAGTTTCAAATTCTATCATTTCCTTTATAGTTAACCACCCTAGCCTTCCAATCAAAGGAAGAGATGACGCATCATATGAGCTGTTAGTAACAATTCGTGCGGCACGGTTTTGTAGCTTCTGCAGCTTATCGAGCAGGGTTTCTCCACAACAACCCCACACCGAGCAGCAGTTTCTGAAATGTGGTTCAACTATACTTGTATACATGTTTTTTACTATTTCCAATGGGAGATATTTTTTAGCATATTTAAGCATGCCCATTGCTCTGGCAATCTTACCTACAGCAAAAGATATGTGTTCTCTCCACTTAAGCTCGGAATCAATGTGAACGCCAAGATACTTATTTGATCCAATTATATCTAGGTTGTCCTCATTTATATGGAGATTGATCTCAGGATCTCCATTGTCCAGATGATGTTTCTTCAAATTACTCGAGGAACCGAGGATCATACTTTGCGTTTTGGCTACATTAAGGGAAAGTTTGTTACCTTCCAACCAAAGCTGAAGCCTCTTAAGGTCTGAATTAACTGCTTCATTTATCTCGGCTATAGATTTTGATGAGTACGAAATGCTTGTGTCGTCAGCATACATGGTCACTTTTGTGCTTTGCAACGCACAGGGCAAATCATTTATGTATATCAAAAACAGTAGTGGACCGAGACACGAACCTTGCGGTACGCCACAGTTCACGTTCTCTATTTTTGATGTATGTCCATTTACTTTACAGCATTGCTTACGATCCTGTAAATATGATTTAAACCAATCCAGCTCCCTTCCCCGCACTCCATAATGACAAAGCTTTTGAATGAGAATTGCATGATCTACAGTATCAAAGGCTTTTTTCAAGTCAATAAATACTACAGATGAAAGGAGTCCTTTGTCAAAATCATGGTACCAATCATCACTACTCTTCAATAAGCACGTCAAAACCGAGTGCAGGGCCCTGAAGCCGGATTGATGTGAGTAGAACAACTTATTATCGTCGAAGTAGGCGTAAAGTTGGTCGAAGATTGTCTTCTCAAAAAGACGCGAAACGACAGGGAGCACGGATATAGGTCTGTAATTTGACCTATCTTCAGTAGGACCCTCTTTATAGATAGGAGCTACTCTAGCAACTTTCCAGTTATTTGGAGCTAAGAAACGAAAAGAACCAGAAAAGAACTAAGTAGGGTGCCGGCCATGGTTTATTTATTTTTCATACCGGGTGTCAATACAAGACATGAATCAAGACAAGATCTTATATTGTTCAAATTTTATCAGGGCTATCGTTGATTTATCCGCTGTGCCTTAAGAATTTGCTGAGGTCAAACGGCTAAAGCTCTGGTTTTGCAGGAAGTGGCAAATTTGAGCTTTGAAGATTAATATTTTTGCTCTCAAAGCACCAATACCAACAAACGAGGTACCTACGTTCAAGTTAACTATCGAGGAACATTTTTAGAGTGATTAGACATTGATTGAAGCATGAAACCAATAGACTGGAAATTTCTCCAGCAATCCTGCAACCAATGCAGTCCCCGCTCCCATGCCCTACCCCCACCAAACCGACAACGGATATCCAAAAATCCCCATTGTCGACCCAGCAGAAATCAATTTCTCTCATTAAAAATGTTTTTCGTAAATGTCGGATTTAGATTGTTTTTCGTTTTGAATGTTTCAATCATTAGCAATTGCAGATTGTGCTGATGAATGGCTACATATTTTGTCTTTAGCTTTTCTAGCTCTGTTTCACTATCTTTGCATACCATTCGCAGCGCTCTTTTGTGAATGCGATTTATCTTTGAATTAGTTGCTCTATCATTAAACATCCATGCAAGTGGATTAGTTGCCCTGTCATTAAACATCCATGCAAGTGGATTAGTTGCCCTATCATTAAACATCCATACAAGTGGATAATAATTAAATTGCAACCTGATGAAAGAATTCATTAAAATTTCTGATTTGATAGGATCAATGTAATTAGACAAGCGAGGAAGGGCGTGAAGCTTTTGGTTGACCTTTTTATGCACATCTTCAACATATTTTTGAAGCTTAATTTCTTATCAAAAGTGACTCCAAGCAGTTTTTCACAAACACTTTCACTAGTTTTTGAGTTTCCAATGGTGACTGTTGTTTCAATGCTTTTGTCACCAAATACCAAATATCATCATTTTGTTTCAAAAAATGTCAGAAACCATTTTACTATCACAAAGCTGTCTCCTTCTAATTGTCTGATAATAGTATCAAGATCCGGATAGCTTGCAGGGATTGTGGTATCATCAGCATAGTTACACATCTTTGTGCATCAAGAATAAGTCATTTATAAAGACATTAAACAGTAAAGGCCCTAGCGCGGTTCCTTGCGGTACTCAAATTTTAATTTCTTTCCAATCACTAGAAGAGCTGTTGATCTTTACTCTCTGTTGTCTTTTTGATATATAGCTTCTTCTGATCGGAAGGGTATTCAAATTCAGCCCATTCAGGTTTGCTATCAAAAGACCATGGTTTACACCATCATACTCTTCAATTCGTTAATTTTATACTCTCTACAACCATCATCTTTGGTTAGCCACACCAAATGTGCCCTTCCCATACAAACGTATCACGTAACCCTTAGCCAAGAATCACTCCATTGGTGTTGGTCGCTGGCATCATTTGTAATAGTAATGTTAATTTTATACTCTCTACAACCATCACCTTTGGTTGGCCACACCAAATGTGCTCTCCCCATACGAACGTATCACGTGACCCTTAGCCAAGAATCACTTCATTGGTATGGTGTTGCTCGCTTGCATCATTTCTAATAGTGATATTAAATTCATACTCTCTACAACCACCATCTTTGGTTGGCCACACCAAATGTGCTCTTCCCATACGAACGTATCACGTGACCCTTAGCCAAGAACCACTTCATTGGTATGGTGTTGCTCGCTTGCATCATTTCTAATAGTGATATTAAATTCATACTCTCTACAACCACCATCTTTGGTTGCTCACACCAAATGTGCTCTCCCCATACGAACGTATCACGTGACCCTTAGCCAAGAACCACTTCATTGGTATGGTGTTGCTCGCTTGCATCATTTCTAATAGTGATATTAAATTCATACTCTCTACAACCACCATCTTTGGTTGCTCACACCAAATGTGCTCTCCCCATACGAACGTATCACGTGACCCTTAGCCAAGAACCACTTCATTGGTATGGTGTTGCTCGCTTGCATCATTTCTAATAGTGATATTAAATTCATACTCTTTACAACCACCATCTTTTGTTGTTCACACCAAATGTGCTCTTCCCATACGGACGTGAGCGGGACGACCTTTTATCTTTTAAGAACAAGGTAAAGGGTCGATTGTAAATTTATTGTAAATAGTTTTAGATAAATTATTTATGATTGTAATTAGTTTCCTTTTTTCCGTCATTAATTTTAGTAGATTTTTAATTTGTAAAGTTTTTGGCACGGCCCCTGAAAATCAGTCATACTGACTGACAGGGCTACCGTGCATAAATAATTTTAAAGTGAAAAAAAAAATGAAAAAAAACGTGTCGCATGACCCTTAGCCAAGAATCACTTCATAGTGTTGTTCGATATGCATCATTCGTAATGATGATGTTAAACGCATATTCTCTGCCACCACCATGTTTGGTTGGCCACATCAAATGTGCTCTCCCCCAGTGTTAACCGCACCAGCTGCCTTGCCTATTTAATTCAGAATATCGAATCATAATCTTTGCTATTTCTCGCAGATACGATCTTTAGCCAGCGACTGTTGATTTTCTCTTCCACACATATTATTCAAATCTACGATTTCAACGTGAGATCCAATTAATTCACGACACGTGTTGCGTTATGATGTTATATTATGATGATCCTCTCAACAAGAAAACAAATACCGGGTAGGGGAGACCAGGGACAATTGTAACACGGGGCAGTTGTAACACTGGCTCTCGCGCCTTGCATAAAAATGGAAAAAATCGGATTTTTGCAAAGAGTAGCTCATTCTAACCCTCTACATAAGATTTGAGAGTCGAGAATATTCAGCCAAGTTTGCAAAATTTTCGGACGAAAAACACGTTTTTAAGCACAAAAGTAAAAACAAGCTTTCACTGTAAATTTGTGTCTGAAAGATTTTGCTTTTCAGTCAAAAATTTCATGTTTACATCACAGACATAACATCTATTTAGGATGAAAACTACATTAATACTTTTAAGCTCCACAGCTTATGAGATGTAATGTGAAAATAGGAAATAACCATAGCTGACCAGGTCAGGGGCAATTGTAACACGCTGTTACAATTGCCCCGTGTATCTGGCCGATGGCTTGGTTTCGATTCAGTTTCTAATTTGGTCTAACAATGTGCATCCATGCAGTATTAAAGAGTTAAAAGTTGAAATTTGTAAAGAAAATACAATTTTTTCTCAATTGATTCAATTTTCTTCAACTGATGCACCCAAATTTACAAAGCATTAGATACCGCATCTTGTTTTTAATTTGTTATTTTTAAAGCAATAATCTGCTACCTGGTGCTACATTTTATGTAAGGAAAAACCAGAGTCGTGCAATAATTACTTGTAATGATTTTAAAGATATGTAAGAATTGATCCAACCATGTGTTACAATTGACCCCGGTTTCCCCTACGCTAAAAAACAACTTCATATATTTGAAAAAAGTATATTCAATCAAATATTCACAAGAACAAGGTACTTAAAGGCAGTCTGTCACGTATCTCATTGGGTGATAAGGACGTTACAAAGGGTGATAAGGGCAATACAAAGTATAGGAGAATTTCATGGTTACTCATCCTAGTGACTTTCTACGACCGTAGAAAGTGATAACGATCAGCCTTCCTTTATTCCAAATGCACAGATTCACAATAACATCTGTTGTAACGAGTTTTGACTTCTGACTTTGTTGCGGCCAATCAGATACCTGACTAGCCTGATAACCAGACCCGATTCCAAACCTTTGAAATAGACAAAATCGACTAAGGTTTGTTTACACCCATTTCAAGTCCTGTGATCAATCTGTTGATACAGTATAGTCACATGACTTGAAATGGGTAAAACAAACCTTTGCCAATTAGGTCTATTGGGTCTGGTTATCAGGCTAATACCTGACAGACTGCCTGTAAAGGCTCTTATTCAGCCATCATGCCTTGCAGGTGCCATCTCTTGGTTGGCCTTTGTTGTCGCCATTTTCATGGTCCATGAAAATGGCGACAATACAGACAAACCAAAAGATTGTACGTGCAAGGCATGATGGCTAGACCCGACGTATGAATTACTTTACGACAACTACAGGGACGATACCACCAGGAGCAAAATACAATGACTAGGGTAAGACAGGGTAAATGTGAAGTACGGGTTAAAATAAACTACCTAGGATCTTTTATTTTCTCAAGTGAAGATGAAGTCGGATAAAGAAGACCTTTTTATTTTCATTTCCTTCATATTTCAGCTTTCAGAAAATCAGAATTTGCAGAATCAGGTTGTGTTCTGAAGACACAGAGAAATTCTCTAAGACGGGCTACTGAAAAATCCTCGAAAAATTTAGCGGCCCAGGTTTGACCAGCATAGGTTCCAAGTCTTTAAATCGGTGTAAACAGGTGGGTGTGAAATTGCATGACCTGTTTCTTTTAATTGAATGGCTTGAAAGAAATTTTACTTTTGACCTAAAACTCTACCGTTAAAATATTCAGAAATCTTGACTATTTTTAAAATTACAGCGTAGTTTACATTTCAACTTATTTGAGAATGTGACGTCATCAAATTTCTAAATCATGAACCAGGAGAGTGACAGATTTTTACTTGATACCATATTGTAAACATTCATAAACGATGGTTTTCTTGAAATTTTTAATGCTTCATCAAAAAGTTTAGAAATTTCGATGGTTTAAGATTTTTTCAAAATTTTTCTTGAATTCTAAGAAAAGAAGAAAAACACTCTAATTCTCAAAATATTGAAGATTTTTGAAAAGTCTAATGGTAGAATTATAGCGAAATAGATCAAATTTCTTTGGAGCCGTTCAGTTTAAAGAAATAGGTAATAGAATTTTACACCCACCTTTTTAAAGATTTGAAACCTATGCTGGTTTGACCTTCATTTGAAAATGCAGTTACTGATCCAATCATTTTATTAGGATTTGACGAAACGAGGATATCTGTCGACACAAAAAAGATAGATGGTCATCACTATGAGGTTAAAATATTGATAATTGTCATAAAATTATAAATAAGTTTAGCTTTATTTCTGGGGGAGGTTCCGGGGTAAAGTGAACTACCTTAAAAAAAGTGTTTCTCTTCGTGGGTATATGGTATTTATATGCAATATAGCATTTCCGAAGTGCATTCCCATGATTGCTCATCGATTTGTATTCATACCTCACTATGTGACTCGAATTTGTGTCTTAAAAATAGTAGGCCACCATGTCATCTTTTAAATGTAAATCTTGTGGAAATTTTTGTATTTTTGGTCTTGGCATGAACAGTACTCCTTACATCTGCAAAATATATCACGAGTTCAAGCTCTTCAAGTATTTTTTATCTTATTGAACAATTTGCTAGGTAGTTCACTTTGCCCCGTGTGGGGGTAAAGTGAACCAGACAAGGTGGTCTCCAATAAAAGCTCTTTTGTAAGACAATAGAAAAAGATTTGAAAAATATTTTTGCTGGATAAACTGACCAAAAGGAATAATGTCAACACAATGTTAAAAAATTTGCATCTTGAAAAACTTCGAAAAAAGTTCACTTTACCTCGTCTTACCCTACCCGATAAAGTTCGTCATGAGCATAGGAATCAAATCTTTCAAATCTTTAAAAGGGTAGGTGTAAAATTTTATTATATTTTCCTTTGAATTGGAATGGCTTGAGAGGAACTCAAGGCATTTTGCTGTAAATCTGCCGTGGAAATATTTTAATATCTTGATCATTCTTTAAACGGAGGCATTTTGATCATTTTGGATAAAAATTCATGGAAAATGTTGATGAAATTATAATCATCATAGATCGCAAATCATTAGAGGAAAAATGATGCACTTTTCAGGGAACCATGATTTATGAAGGTCTACAATATGGTGGCAGGCAGATATCTGTATCTTCAGCTCTCCTGGTTTAGGATTTAGAAATTTGCTGAAGTCACAGCCTCAAATATAATGAATGCCGCCAATTTGAAATTAATCAAGATATCAACAAATTTCCACGGCAGATTTACAGCAAAGTACCCTAACTTCAATTCAAGCCATTCGATTAAAAAAGAAATGTAACAGATTGTGATTTAAGAATCAAACTTTGGTTAATAATCAAAGAAGAGTTTTAATGAGTTTCTTTCATTTTTATGAGCATTAGAAATATAGTTAAAATTGAATTTATGAAATAGCCGTCACTACGAAATGCGTTAATAGGGCCCTCGATCAAATTAAAAAAAGAATCTCCTCGTGCGAAACCACCTCCCTCAAGACTTAAGAGTCGATTCTTTATTAAACAGTAATGCATGATCTAATGCAATTCTAAAGATCATTTTACAACCCTGGATAGAACTTAAATGTATTGCATATTGTTCTCAGCGAAAAGATTCTTTATTATTTGATCAAGAAGTTGAGTCCCTTTTTTTTTGCCAATATCAAAGTAAACGAAATTTCGTTTGAACGCTCTTAGAAATGCAAGAAAAATCACTACAAATATTGCAGCCATTTGCCTGTCAGCCAAACTTTGATTCATACAAATTTATGAAATATTCTTCGTATAACGAATTTTCAAACATACCTTTTAATTAACCTTTTAAAGGTGACTTGAAGCGAAAATTTTTATTGATGCAAATGAGTGGCACTGCAGATTGATAAAAATGTCGTTTAAATTTGTTTGATATCTTGTTTCATTTTCGGGTTATCTAGAATTTTGTAGGATTGGCTGATGACGTTGTTTGCAAAAAATCAAGAAAGTATACAAGAATCATTATATTTTCAAGGGGACATCTTATAAAATAGCTGTCAGTTACCTTGCCTCTCTAAATATTATATGAATTTGTTAAACAGTTTATATTCCATTTATGTACCGGGTGTCCCAAAAAAAAGACGCAACAGATTTGAAAAATTCTAATGCAAACTATTTCATTTTCAATATGAAACAATTATTTTTATTCGAATTTACAATAATTAGATTAAATTTTGATATATTTTCAATTTTTTGTGTGACTTGGTTGTAAAGTTAACAATCAGCAAACTTCGAAATTGCTCGTAGGTCAAAACCAGAGGGGAACCAGAGCTGCTGCAGTAACAATGGTGAATTATAACGTTAAATTAAAAAACATGACAATCCCTGCAATCCCTGAGCATTGCTGACAAGCACGCAAACACACAGGCTAATTAAACATTAAACAGACACTTTCATAAATATTTCTGTCCAAACACAGTTGTGCTTCTTTTAGTGCCCATGATGGTACTTCATTTTTTCTAAAATGAGTAGACCATTATTAGAGTTCTACTTTCAATTTAGATGAACATTGAGAGTCCCCTCGAGACTGGATAACTCATGAGTCAGCAAGGGATTCCTTTGTT